>JAULKQ010008325.1:0-47273 GCA_032356285.1 Smithsoniella earleae | reverse complement strand
TACCTCCTGGGCTACCACAAATAAGAGGGGCTAGCGGGGCTTCCACAAGACAAGCGACGACCTTCAGCCCACCGAAAAAAGAGCATCAAGCGCACGAAAATTGATAAGTGTACTACACATGGTATAGCTGATGTTTGCAGTAATTGTTTGGAGCGTAGGGGTGAGCAGAAACGGACTTTGGTGAGCGCGAATCAGCGTGCTTGAACAAGAAGAGAGTACCGCTGATCATGTATACGCTGAATTGAGTGTACCTACAGTCTTATAACAATTAATTTTCTCATATACTACAAAATGGGCCCGATTTATTGTAAAACAAGCGAACCAGGCCTTTAAACGTCTCTATCCGACAATTACCACCCTTCGAGAGTGAACCACGGGGAGCAGCTGAAGGATGCAGCTTCATTCAAGCAGAAATCTTTCATATCCAAAGATACAAGTGCAATGTTTCTTTCTACGTACACAAAATCCGCCGCGTTCACTGTTCACATGGAAAAAATCGGCGAATCCGATAATTGTTTGAGTATTGTAGCTGACTCAACCAATGAAGTACAAAAAATCAGTCACATGATGGAATGTTAACTCCTTGTTGAAACCCGTGCTCCATGTTCTTAGCCACTGGCCTGACATAACGTTGGAAAATGAACCTATTGCCTCGAATCAACGATACACTAATCTCTGTGTACAGAAACCGCAAAAATTCTTCAATTACCCCCGTCATAGTCGATGTTAGATAAAAGGTCGAGTCATCATGTGCATCATGTCGAAATTTGTGGGCCACTTCATGCTATATTGGCCAAAGCTTGGCTGCCTTAAGGCTGTTGTCCAACTTCTGTGAACATGCAAGTCTCCGCGATCCCAGTATACAGAGTGAGGCTTCGCTAGGAGCCGTTCACGTAAAATCGTGCCTAGACAACACCAGGGAAGCCAGGGAAGAGAAGTCGGTAAGCGGTATGGTAGATATCGCGGGGCGGCCAGTGCTCTTTCAGACATGCCCTGACAGATCCAACAATCTTGCTAAAGCAACTATTTTCTATTATGGCTAACTTGTCTGTTCGGATATCAAACCTAGCTTGACTACAGACCAGGAGATACAGTGTAGTACCGTCTCCTCAGGTACACAATGCGTCACGACTACAGTTGACACCCTGTTAGGAAACGAAAAGCGCCAAATCCATACTGGATTTAATTTATTGTTGACCCCTATTATGTCGTACATATAGTGGTTCGCGGTGTCATGCTTTATCATTCAACACACCCTACAGTTTGCTCCTCTCACAAAAGTCTGTTTCCTCTCGATTCACCGAGGTGTGCCCACGTGCGTTCTGTGTATTCATTCTACAACGTCCCTAACGTATCTTTATTATTCAACCCCTGGCATTCACTTCGTCCCTTTCTCCATCGAAACCTTCGGCTACGTTGGAAAACCAGCGATGACATATCTCAGACAAGTCGCTAATATCGCGGATGACACGGCTATCGTCCCGGGCTCGGTCCGCAAAGGGGTGTTCCTCTCGAGGGCGCTGAGGGAGATTAGTGTTAGCTTGTGCAAGGGCAATGCTTTCGTAATCAGGCGTTCAGCTCAAATATATGTCCGAACGGTCGGGTTAGCTCCAGTAGAAGGTCTTTCGCAACCAGAGGAGTAACTTATGTTACCTCTGGATCAGTGCAATGTGTATAGCTGCTTCACGAGCACTAATTATTCTCTTATTCTCTGTCTTGATTGCCTCCGCGTCACCATCGATGTAACACACATTATCGAGGTGGGTAGGTTTACATGTCGATGACGGGGCTCTTGATCCATAACCCGCGCGTGATCCATAACTCCACGTCCCAGCCTATCCCATGGCCCATGATCAATGCATGACAATAGGGGTATTAGATATATCTACTGTTCATATGAAGCAGACACTTCTTGCAACGAAGGGAAACTTATCATGTAAAAGCGTATTGATGCACATGAAGAAATTTAAATGTGTTACAAAGTAAAAACTGTGTTCTTGCAGGTGTAGATATGAACACCGACATGTTAGGATTGGGGCACGTAAGGATCATGCATGGATGTTCCAGTGACTTGAGCAACACAACCTTGCAGAAACAAGGTCGAGGTTGCAGCCTTATTTAAGTTAGTTTGAAAATTTCTTGGAGCTTTTCGAGGAAACAGATATATCATGAAGATCCTAATCTTTGTAGTGTAAACGTAGAGACGGGATACTTGAATTTTCCCATGCATAATCTTGTCCAGATCACTCAAAGTCACGATTCCGACTTGTTATTCCAAGTAAAACACGAACTAGTTATTATTTGAAACATACATGATTCGATGACCATGCCATCCAACTTTTTTATAAATCTTCTGGCTGACGAAAGGCATGGACGTATCATGAAGCTTCTTAGTTCTCATCACGGCACTTTGTTGCACTCAGCGAATACACACGGGGCGGCATGGGAATGGCGCATGCGAAACCAACTGACAGCCACAAGAGTATTCTTACATGCGATGTATGAAGATTTTCATTCTGGTATGACTCGTTGGGACCTTTGGCGTCTTGAGCCTTCGTTGGAGCCCCGTTGGGTCGTTCGAAGTTCCCCTCAGCTCGATGTCTTGAACAGGCAACGTGGCTTAGGGGTAACACGGTCTTCTGGCCGTGTACTCAGGTTCAAGGCAACATCTCCAGAGCCCAAGTTAAGCTGCGATGAGCTTTCTCGCGCAACTATCTTTAATTCTGTTATTCTCTGACCTACGAGCTTGAGCTCCACCGAAGCTTGTACAGCACAAATAGTAGCAGATTTAAGCCAGTGACGCTGATTAATTGAGATATTATTATTACATCTTCAAAGTACCTGTGAACGTATCGTATTACTTTGATGTGGTTATGGTCCAGTTCAGCAGCGTAGAGTGTAGGTACTAGCTCGAGCTAATGGAATACTGATTTTTCGTCTGCCATTACCCACTGTAAAATTACTTTCTTTCACGGCTGTTACTCAATATCCGATGGCATAAATTGAATTCGTGCATGACCGGTTTTATGAATTGCTGTGAAATGCTCCGCATCGCCTTGTCATGTCCTGCGTAAATTCACTGTTCTGTATTATGGCTGTTGACAGCGAGCTTCATGTAAGCTCTGGAAACGTTGAACAATACCCCTGTTTTGCGCATTAATAATCGACATTCATTAGTTGTGAGCGGCGATTCTCTTTACCCAGTTATTGTCAAATCGCCCAAGTTCAGTGGCCGTTATCTATTCGATTGAGATGCTGCTCTGGTCCGCACACTAGCCCTGACAAGCAAGGTTATGTAGCATTCATTTGTAGTTACCGTCTAGGCGGTAAATGGTATCTGTGAGGTAGACACCCGCGTGCCTCCAAGTTACAAACGCAATTAAAGCAAATGCTATCATCATACCAGAGCACAAGCAGTTGACTGAACTCTAAGTTCTACCCACATAGCTCGCCAGGAGACTAAGGAAATTGAGAGCACAGGTGATGTGATTGTGATGACCCGCAATAACATCCGTAATGTGGACGTATCAGTGGTGCATTCCAGCTAGTGCCACTCTGAGAAATGCAGTAAGCAAGAATGCAGGTTCAGCAGCTGAGAGAAGAGATGTGAAAAAGCGAATAAAGCATGCAAGAAGAGGGGATGTGGGTACAGATTCATTCCATTTATTGTCGAGAGGTATGGAAGGCTGGGGGCACGAACTGATGGGTTTGTTAAGGAACTTGCAGAATGTGCGTATACTAGTGGGAACATGTCAAAAGCGGCGTTTGTGAGATTCATGTACAAAGAGATTAGTGTCTCCCATCTTGGGCAATAGGTACATGTTACAGAGCTTGTGTCACTTGCAAGAGGTATAGGGTGTGGCATCCAACAAGGAGCGCACGTCACATCTTGTGATTAATATGTAGAATTTCACAGTTGGGTCAACTGCTTTTGCACTGGCGTGATATTAGCATTTGCTTTAATTGCATTTGTAATTTAACCTGTGCACTCATCGATGTAATGATATGGTGAGATGATCTCTGAGGTACATGGTCAACTGAAGTCCCAAGTTCTAGCCAAGCATAGCTCTTGTGAAGTACTCAAATCATGAAGCTCAACATGTCAGTTCCTGTCTACAAAAGCGTGCATTCCTTTCTACGGCCGTAGATGATTACCTTGATTTTCATGTACTACCAGGTCTATAACTACAAGTGGCACAATTAAGACTTAAGTGATGACGTACTCAATTAAAAAGAAGTTGAAGTTTTAAGGTTACTTAATTTTCTTATAGACATCGCTTTCAGTGCTGCTCTGGTATTCAGTGTGCGCTCAATCGGGTGGAAAGGTACCGTAGCTAGTGACTGTTGTATGTACAGCACCAACTAAAATACTGATGTAATTAGTGAGCGGTCCAAGAGCACTTTAAAGGTTACTTTCTATCCTGTCGTAACAGATGAACTAAACCAGTTTGCTGAGTGTGCACCCTTGAACAGGTTGGTAGATCACCGTCGAAGCAAGCTGCTGCATCTCTAATCAACATATTTTGCTCACCATCTCCATATCTTAGTCATCCACTTTAATCATCAACATCGGTTTAAACCACAACCCGCATGGTCAACTCACATACGTGATGCTTAACAAGGCATCGTGCCTGGTTCGGCCTGGTGAGCTCTGATACATCAACAAAAACCAAGCATTACAGTGATATCAAAAACAATATGAAGAAGAGTTCGCTCTTGATCAAACAAATGTGCTACCAGCAAGGTTGGGTATGTCGGAGTGATTTAGATTCTTTCCTTAATCATAATAAACAGTGAGCACGCAGATCAGCTCAGAAATACAGAGCAAGGTCAGGCAAATACCACCGAGTCATTAACTGTAGGGTCGCAATCCTATCTTTGCAGGTGCTGGACCGAGTTATAGCTCCTAGACTTTCTCTGTCGTCTATAACTGCTCTCAACGCTATGTGGGCATGTGGCTACAGGTAATACCAAGGCACGGCATGTACTGGATTTTTCACGTTTTAAAAAGTGCTTCTAGAGCTCTGATTTTATGAAACGCGTACGGTATGGGATAGAGAAACAGCATGTCCTCTTTTGCTGCCGTTGTGGAGGGAAGGTGCACATCACGGGTTGCTAGCGTTGCGAAGTTTCCCTGCCATCAGCACGGACAACTTGCTCTTGATCAAACGGGCTTAGGTGTGAAGAAGAGCTATTGGTGACGTCGAACAATGTGTGCTACTTAAACATTTTTCCAGATAGTCATCTTCTGCTTTGGGAGCAGCGTTTTTGAAAGCGGAACATGTCGGGAACAAGTCGATAAACACAATCTGGGGATGTGTAACTAATTTTCTATGTATCACATGCATATTTCGACTCATTAGGAGCTCTATATCGCCCTGATTGCGAACAAAAGTTGCATACAGATTTTGATGGGGTCGCGTGGGCCACCGGGTATCATGGCCCGTGTTTACGCAGCCGTGGAAACATTCATGCCATGGCGACATACTGGAATTTATTCTAGTCCTGAGTTTAAGGGTCACGCTCCCGTTGTTGGGCAGTGCAGGACCTCACCAAACAACCCACCTTTCAGTACGACTCGAAGCATAAGCTCGATTGTTTGAACTGATTGCTGTCGAGGTCGAATCTTTTGGATTCAATTTAAGGCCTATGATTTCCTTGGTCATCAAGTGAGGTGTCATGTACTCCTTCTCTGAGTCTCTTTTACCAATAACCTGAGAATCTTAAGTTGTGAAATACAGCTTGTGCTGCAGAGGCCATAGTACCAGGAGTTATCAACGAGAAGGTTTTAGAAACCAAGAACTTCAAGATTTCAGCAGCTCGTGCAGAACTGGTCAAGGACATGGAGATAACTGATGCTGACTTGAAACGTCAACAATCATGGCAAGAGCAAACACCGCTTGGAAGCGCGCGTTTTAGGTTTGCTCAGGAGAGAGAGTTCATTTATGATTACGAGGACAACGGTTATCGCTAGCTCTACGGGTAGTCTACTCGACACACTGGCTATGACTCGTTTCTTAGCTATTGCCATAGCTACGGAACCAAATCGAATATCATGAGGAGTACACGCTTAATTAACTGATTGTTCATATTGTCACAGTATGAGGACATTCGATTCAGCCTGATTCACAGTGTATTCTGTCAACATTATGAATTCATAGGTTCTGCAGTTTAATTTTGCACATCATCCCTTAATTGGTATCATTAAATATTGTGCATGTGCGTTGTGCTAATTCATCAGAGAGAAATACGCACTGACTGATGCCATCCATCCCACACAATGAAATTGGAGTGTGTAGTTTGCTCAACACAACATATCACCAGCAGTTGAGTCTGTTCACAAAATTTAATTTGAACAAGCAGTATCTGCGTTACCAGGACCGTATTCCCGAATTTCTGACGATCGCCTTGAGCTGAACCGCGTTGCGGGCACCGTGGTCAGCACATTCAAATTCACGTGCACGAACATTGTTACATGGAATCAACATTAAGGAACAATTACATCACGCATTGTCAAGCAATAAAAGACGGTGTATCCTCTCTTTCAAACACCTTCATGTGTCAAATATCAACGACTTCATAGATCCTCTATAATTTGTGCAACATGTTGGCAGTTAAGGCGAACACCCGCATCTCAAGTGCCAAAGCATTTGCTGCTGCATCTCCAATGCGTGTCCAAGCTTCAAGACAATGTGCAACACGGTTCGTCTTTCTTTAGCTCCCGTCATCCTGCATCCGTCACTTTCCCCAGATTTCTCACTTGTGTTTTATTGTGTCACAAGGAACATTGTCGTAGCAAAATATCACATACTAATTGAAAGGCGTGGCTCATTGTAGAGCTGCAGCGGCTGAGGCACAGTTGCAGAGCCCTCACGGCGGGAAGTTGGTAGATCTGCGAGCAGCTCCAGACCAATATGAAGCCTTGGCTGCAGCTTGTAACAAAACTGTGGAATGCACAGATCGTCAGGCATGTGACGTTGAGCTGCTATCCGTGGGGTACGTTGGCATGTCTCGCACCCCTGTCGAGTTAAGTAGCACTCTGTTTTTCCTTGAAATGCGGCTCCTTCTTCCCGAGTTCACGCCAGTATTTTCCTTTTACTCCTTTCATTTTTCCTGCGTAAAGATTACTTTTAATTCGTGTTCTGTGGGCCCTGTCGCGAGTCCTGTAATTGTTGGGCACGTGTGGAATATCCTCTGGCACGAGCTTGCTCATACATAGTACTTCAAACCTTTCAATGTTGCCCTGAGCATATATAAGTACCTAACTTGTACTATTGATGTATTATATGAGTTTCTTTTCTGGCTGTGCTGGTGCACAGCTGCATTGCATTCCTGCCCGCCATGCCATGTTCCTGTGCGGACACGATGCTGCTGTTTGGCCCATGTCATATCATGTGACGAATCGGCGATGCTCTGTTTCACTATTATTTCATTGAATCCGAATGCGAGTCTCACTTGACGTTGCAAGATTAGGCTGCTTCATAGGCGCCTCACTACATCATCGCAAGCCATTCCCAACCCTTGAGAGTTCGCTGTTTTTTGGATTTCGACCTGAATTACGTCTTTTGAGTGTCTCTGAGCGGAGCGGGAAACACAATGTTCAGGGCTACGCCTTTGCAGTGCATTCTCGCCAGTGTCCGGGTTCATGTCAGAGGAAGAGTACACGTCGGTGGTGGAAAACATGGCGCTGCCTGACGGAACTATTTTTGGACTACCCATCGTATTTGACACCTCTGACGAGTCTATCGTCCCCGGTGACAACGTGTTACTGACATACAATGGCCAGAACATTGGAATTCTGTCGGTAGAGGAAAAGTTCCTTCCAAACAAGGCCGTCGAGTGCATGAAGTGTTATGGCACAGCGTCCATCGATCACCCTGCCGTACAGATGGTTGCAATGGAGAGGGGAAAGTACTACCTTTCCGGCAAGGTACTGCAACTGCTCCTTGTTCACTGTTTATCTAAAACGCCCAATCTTCAACGTTGCGTTCACGTGTTTGAACGAGTGGGTTGGACGCTTTCTCTTCCCTAGCTCTATACTCTGACCCGTGGACAACCGTTGGCGGTGGAAACGTTGGGTGAAAAGATCGCAGTGATATGAAACCGTCATGAAAATGGTACTGTCCTAACGAATATTTTCTACTTTTCCCTTTCGCCGAAGATGATACAGCGGAAATGTTTTTGCAGGTTCAAGGCCTAGAGAAACCAACCCGCGTGTTTGCATGCGCCACGCCAGAGGAGGTGAGGGCTACTTTGCCTGTTGGAAAGGATGTTCTTGCATTCCAATGCCGCAACCCTATTCACAAAGCACACTATGAGTTGTTTACACGTGCTCTGGACGCTGACAATGTAGGAGAAGGCGCTGTGTGTCTGGTGCACCCCACCTGCGGACCCACGCAGGATGACGACATTCCTGGCATCGTCCGATATCAGTACGCCCTGCAAAACTGTACATCCACAACTCCATGTTTACATGTATTTTACCTTCATTGCCTCGCCGTAAAACCACAACCACGTTCCGGGGTTTGACTTGTCCACCAAATCATCCAAACATTGACGCGAAGATTGCGCTCACCAGTAAATCTTGCTGTGCAGCACTTACGAGGTGCTAAAGGAGGAGGTGAGCAACCCACAGCTGAGGTGGGCTTACTTGCCGTACTCAATGCACATGGCTGGGCCACGGGAGGCAATCCAACACATGATCATTCGCAAGAACTATGGCGCTACTCACTTCATTATCGGTCGCGATATGGCTGGCTGCAAATCAAGTGTCACCGGGGATGACTTTTATGGTGCATACGATGCACAAGACCTTGCTGCTTCAAAGTGCGCAGAACTCGGCATGGACATCGTACCCTCTCTCAACATCACGTATACTGAAGAGAAAGGGTACGCAACATGAGCTGGCATAAATGAAAACGCCATAGCTTGAAAATATGTGGTTGGGTGACATCATGTGACGTGTTCAGAAAGTGAATCGAATAAACGGACACTTGTGCAGATACGTGACAGCGGATGTTGCTGAGGCAGAGAACCTGACGACCAAAAAGTTGTCAGGCACAAAGTTCCGTCAAATGCTGCGCGGTGGGGAGGAAATTCCTGAGTGGTTTGCTTTCAAATCCGTCGTCAAAGTGCGCCACATTCCTCGACATGACTGTAGTATTGAAGCGTACATTTCACTGATAAGTAAAACTCTGTGTATCTTGTCAGGGCATTGACCATTACAAATTGTGTAGGTACTGAGGGAGGAGACCAGCGATTAAATCAGTTTTGGGCAGAATATGTTCAGTCACCCAGGATCAAGGGCCTTCGTCAACAAATGCGACGTGTGCGTTAGTATCGAGTGCATAGTATTGAAGCATGTCGAACTCATTTGCTGGCAGATAAGTACATTCCTGTTTTAATATCTTGAGCTGTAAGGTAATTCGGCAAAACCAACGTACTAGCGGTTTTGATACATTTATGTCGTGAGTGAGTTGTAACCACTGTGTCAGCTGGAGTTACAACTCAAAAAAAAGTACTTTTCACCTCTGCATCAGCGGCTGCTTGCTGAATAATAGCGGCGACACCGTACGGATCATCACCGTTCCAATGGTCCATACTCTCCGCAGCAACCCCACGATAGTCCAAAATCCTTTCTACGGGGACTTGCTCGTGAATGATACGATTTATTGCAGTGAACAGCGGGTAATGTAGTTCCCACCCTCGCAACCGTAAGACATCTTGCACTTCGTCTGACGTGAGCACACCCTGAAGCTTACCACCTCCAAGTCGTTCCTCCAGCTCTTCAAACGACGGCCTTTCTCCCTGTACCGTGTCAAAACTTCGATCATAGCTTGCTCAATGCGATATCTCCAAACCACTTGAGTCCTTTTAGGACAATGATTCAGGCACTAAAACAAACCCTCTCAACAAATCCATTCCCACTCTCTACTACCAATACCTGATTCCATGATCCACTCACAGGCTACCTCGTGCGTGCGACCAGCAGTACTGTGGACTACGCTAGCGCTTGCAGACATGACTACGGATAAAGCGATTGAAAACCTTTCAGAGATGACTGTGAGCGGCACGACAAGCACCTTGAGTCGAGCTTCAGTCCACCAGACAGCAACTTGGCGGTTTCGACCACCGTAGCAGGTAGCGATGAGATCTGCGACGCCGCAGCTCTCCATGAATGTATCGAACCGTATGGACGGGTACAGCGCCTGGGCTAGGGTGCGCATTTCGTGCAGACCCTGCCTCAGAATGGCAGCCTTGGAGTTCGCGCCGCATCCCAGGCCGTCCACAAAGCCCGCTCCGATCGCGACAATATTCTTCAGCGTACCCGCCATCTCAGCCCCGGCCTGCATGCACCCTGCTAGTCTGGAAATCGAGGAAAACGCCCGAAACTTTGGCAGCGGGAATGGCGCAGAGACGCGAGGGCGGCGTACGACGTCAGGGACCGCGCTTACGAGGAAGTACGGCCGCTCGAACACCTTCTTGAGGAGCGCGGCATTGTCGTAGTCCGAGTACCCTATCGTGGCTTCCGACAGCTCCTCGCGGCCGATATCCGCGGCGACGTTGGCGCCCATGAGCACGCTGCAGTCGACGCCCAGCCCGCCGCGGATGAGCTGGCTGATCAGCTGCGGCCCGTCCTTTCTGACGCGCATGCCCTTCGTCAAGCTCACCGCGATCGCACCCTCTTTCACCTGCGCGCGGCGCGCCCTCGCTACACACCGTCTCGCAGACTTACGACGAACTCAGGGCGTTTTGGCCACCGTTACCTGGCCTCGGATGCTCGAAACGATGCCGCGCATAAACTGGTGCGGCGCGCAGAAAACCAGAACGTCGGCGTCCCGAACCACGTCGCTAATGTCGGAACATGCGCGAACATTCTCCGGCAACTTCACCCCAGGAAAGTAGTGCACGTTCTCGTGTTCTGTATTGATAATGTCGGTCAGCTTCCTGCCCTGCAGACGAATATCCCGTCATGGAATCTCGTTGTGTGGAAACCTTGTAAAGACGGGAAGATAGCGGCACAAGCGCTGGTAAGGCTTGCTTGCCGCGCGCGGTTGCGCCATGGAACTTTCTGGACTTGGTATGGCACGCTGAAACACTGCGAGAAACGAGTTCCGGTCGCGCGTGCGATTTCTCGTTGCGAAAAAAACACAATCGAAAGTGCGGATACACTGGAGTGCTTAGGACTTCAAATCACGGGCTCAGACGGATCGCGAGCGTCCGATACGAGCCGGCGCACCTCGATCTCCTCCTCGAACACCCACATCTTCACCTCCTTCTCGAATTCGTCCGCGGGGTTGTTCGCGAGGGTGTTCTGGGCGATCATACGCGCCGCGGCGCACGCCCACGCGCCCGAGCCGATCATGGCCACCCGCCGCCGGCGCAAATGCTTCAGCAGGTCGTCGTGGCTGTAAACAAACCACTCGGCACCTTCTAGAACCTTCTCCCGCGCCTGCGCACCGAGCGTGGCATCCTGGACCTCGTACGGTCGAGCAGATTGCGACGTCGTAGGGGAGGGGGGGGGGGGCGCACTATGACACCGCCGTAGCCGATGAAAAGGTCTGCGCCGCCTTCCTCTTGGGCGGCCTCGAGATCCGTAATCCCGTCTCCGATCATGACGACCTTCTGGTAGGGGTGCTGGCGCCGAAGCTCGCGGATGGCCTCGGGTTTGCCTTTGTTGTGTGAGACCGGCTCAGTCGGATCGAAGCCGACGAGCTTTGTGGGCATCCCCGTATCGTCATCGAGCTGCCAGTTCATGCGATTAGCCATAACGTTACGAGGCGGAATGTTTAGCAGCTTCGCCAGCGGCAGAATCAGCTCCCTGCGGCGGTTCGTTCCCGTCAATTTGCCACCCCCAGGCCACACCGGCACTCCCTTGGTCTTCACCAGCTACTTGCGGCGAAGCCACGCGCACCTGAAACTGCCTGAAATCAGGTAAACCTCAACGCCGCGTGCCTGTAGCGACGCAACGAGGGCGGCGATGCCCGGGGTAATGCGGGAGGCGGGGGGATGCGCGGCTGTGAAGGCCTGAAGGTCCGCCGGCGCGCAGTCCAGGATTTTGAGCCGCGCTTCGAGCGCCTGCGTCACGCAGAAAGGGTGTCGCGCCACCACGCATGTCCCTTGTCTACATCACTCACTGTCACCGGCCCAGAGCTGTGCATTCTTATCACAAAAGCTGTAAAACTCCGCAGTTCACGAATAAAAAACTACACTGTCCTAGTCCCAAGGCTGCGATGGCGAAGAATTCGAAGTATTGCGGCACGGAACCAACCCATGACCGCTTTTACGTTCTTTTCGCAATTCCATGTCAGGGTTTTTGTCACTGAACGCACGCATGCCACTGGAGGAATTAATGAATGGTCGGAATCTAATGATTGCTCTGTAGCAGTAGTGTATAAACAGTTCTTAGTATCAGTTCTGTTGTACCTTGGCTAGGTTCATGGTTCCATCCATGGCTTGGTTGGTGATTCGTTCGACCTCCTCATCCTTGCCCATAAATTCGGCAAGAAGATCCAGGGAATCCTGCTTGAGCACTGTGCCTGCATGCTCCACAGTTCTCTCAGCGCGAGGATCAGTAGATATGCACCAACGTATGCGTTCAACACTTGCTTTTGGTCCGAGTCGAACTTCTGGTACGAAACAAAATCTTGAAATGATTGTTTCATAAAGTTGTATTTAGAACAGCCAACGAGGGAAAATTTTGGGTACAGTGATGGGCGACTCTACGCCATTATATGACCCGGTTTCTCTGTTTTCTCGCACGGTTATCTCCGCGCTACAGCCATTCACAATTACACAATAGCTTCACTGCGATTGATGCGCGAAAGTTTCTCTGGGCGTTGAGTTGGGCGGTTGCCAGTAGACTGAAGTAGTCTCCCTACTGAGCGGGAACTGCGGGATCTCTTGATCGACACTCCATTGTGCCTGGCAAAACAAGTGGTAGCCATTCACTAACGAGTACCTGTTCTGGTTTAGGTTGCAGTGAATTCAGCCATGGCCATGATGCTGCTTACAAGAATTAGGATCCAATCCTATCTAGCCAGCCGTAAAACACAATATATTTCTTCGTTCACCCTGTGGAATTAAAGTTGAAGCGACTGGCTAGAGCAGGCAGTTGGATCCAGATAGCGTATTGGATATTCCCCGCCGTGCACTCGATGTGTCGATCGTGCCAAACACGACAAACATGCCAGGAAAGTCAGGTACATTTACGTTGAACCTTGAAAGCATTATACAGCGTCACTGGGTTTAATGTGAAGCATCAACTGGTACAATTGTATTAAAAGATTCGTGGCATACGGCGAGTACAGACGCGTGTAATGGGCGTGTAAGGGGTCTTAACTCTCAACTCTTCTTCACCATGTGTCTGAAGAAAAGCACATACAGATGTTTCAACCCGTACACGAGAGGTTCCCATTCAAAGTCATGTACCGAAATTTGAATCAAGCCATTGGCACGTACGGCATCTGTAGATTACACAGTGAATGCTACTCGGACCCGCCCTGAATCGAAGCCAGTGTTGGATCGGCACGTGAACGACGTTGTTGACGTAAAAATATTCAATCCGGCAAAATAAATCTTTAAGAACTTGATACTTACTACTTTGGTTCGACTGAGCTCACTTAAGTCTGAGCCTCCGTGCTTAAATCCCGGAATCCACTCCTTCGTTCCGGTAACATAAAATAAAGCTGAAAGTGATCAAGAGCAATATGAAGGTTTATGAGAGTCTACAACAGCGAAATTGTCCTGTTTGAGGTTGGCTACCACCGGATTTACCTTGATGCACAATGACGCGGATTCAACATGTTAACAGTTCCAGTCAAAGGATGCAACAATCAAGAAACAACGCACAGTCAACATCAAAGCAAACTGCCTGTGCAGTTCTCCATACTTCCAGATGAGTTTCACTCGGCAAACTCTTATCTTGGGCCGCAGCTGTAGTTGCCTTGCGGTTAGCTGAGTACATCGAAGAATTCCGCCACCTCTTACTTCTACCAAGCGAAGTCGACAAGCCCGCTTGAAGAGTTGAATGTGAAAGGAAAAGTGCTCTGGATTGCATTGTGGCAGACCTGATGTTCCCTTAATTCTCCTCTTCCTTGGAACACAACGAAAAACGTAGGATGTTCCCGGTCTAGCAAATAAGCGCCTCAATCGGAAGAGTAAAAACTATTCAAAACTATATAATCAGTATACTACTTACTACACCCAAACTGCACGCCTATCTTGAGCTAAGGTTCCGCACTGAACCAGTATCCTCTTCGTCTCACACCTGTCGACAAGACTTGTCAAAGGTGGAACGAACAACCTCACAAACTTTTCTCTCGCAAGCGAGGCTTTGAAATGGCCTGATAGACGATGATGTAGCTCATAGAAATCTAAGAACAAGTCGCTGCTTGACCACACATGCTTACTATCGATGCATAGCCTTATCGTGCATAACTTGAATCTCCCAAAAAAGCTTTTCTGTGTGAAATAAGAACCCTGTAGCCTGCAAACTTAACGAGTATTGAAGTGCAGCAAACTAACTATTGAGGGCACTCTCAATGATAGTTTGTTGTCCATGTGTCGTTGCGAGTGTGCACAATAAATCCCTCTCGTACAGGCGTATTAGTTGCAGAGACGTGCAACGTTGCTGCATTATCTACACGATGAGGCATTGCTGGGGCCTAGTAGATGATATAGTCTGATATTTTGTACCTTGAGCCATTTTAGTGTGGTTTGAATCGCTGATTGACACGTAGCGCTAGGTAAGTTTTCCGAGAAAGAACTCAATTTTCTACTGCAGCCATGAATAGTTTCATCTTAGTGCCTCAGTTTGTGTTTGAAGTGATAAAAATGTGTGTTCTGACTATTTGAGTTTGTGAGGTGACATGTGCTGAGAAAATAGCTTACTGTACCGTCAAAATTTTGTTCCCACGGCCGTGCACGGGTGCGCCCACGACTTGACCAAGGCCAAGGCCAAGGTTCATAAGCCGCAAAGGGATCAGCTTCACTAACATCTTAATTAACAAGTGTAGCCCAGTTTGATTAATTCGTCAACGGATATAGCTAATCAGCGGTCATGACGATATTTTCTTGCACTCTAGAATAATTAAGACGATGCATCGCGATGTTGCGAAATAGTTCTGGTGAACGCATGCAAGCTACAAAATCGGTAATCGTTTCCTCAGTATTTGTGAGCCGCAACTGTTTATGAGCATGGTTGCAAAATTCCAGCGTTTGCGGAAGTTGTTGGCTTCAGTGCGGGCAACACAATTTGGAGACTTATTGAGCGTGCGTTGACGGGCTCGCGAGCAGAAGAGATAGCATTTTCAAAATTTGATACTTTCAGTGGTCTCCCCAGGTGTAATCTGCCGCAAGCATTCGAATTTTGTGTCTGCCCTTCTCAACCTTGTGATGCATATGCAGCACGTTCGGAATTCAAAACGGTAACGCGAGCAAGGTCGCGAGAGGTGCTCTAGACTCGGTAATGAATAATTACGGGCAGGACATGTCGTGGGTGGGAAGACACGAGTAGCAGAGAATATTTTGAGTTTCCGATTAATGTGCCAAAGGTGCGTAACTGTGTGTGTCGATGTAGCCAGGCATGCCGATGCTGTCACATGGATTGTGAGAAGATATCTATGGCAGTGGCACGGTCAAGAAAATTGGTTCAGTGGAAAGATTGTGACTACCCTGAGTTGTTTGGGGCGGCAGGACAAAGCTTTGGTTTGAACAAAATCAGGGCACAAGAGATCATCTTTGGGTGAGGGGTACAGTTGGCGCGAAAAGAATGCAGACTTGTGGCATTTTCTCCCTCTTTCAGACGCGACAACACCCTACTTTGCTTGTCATCACAGCATCAGTGTGATAAAAGTTGAACTCAGAATGTTCACGTCAAGAATATCAAGAATTCACTTTGCAGGCGGCCCTGTTACTTTCACAGCAAAAAAGGCAGATATCTGCAGTGAATCTGCAGCTGAAGCTTTGGTACTGGAGGTGTTTATGTCTGGTAGCAGGCATGTTTATCCCTACCCCAAAGCCACTCTGTTGTGCATTGCACAGGTGAAGAGGTTTACCATTTAGCTACAGATATTATTATAGCGATTTCAGGCATCAAACTAGCAAACAGGCAATTAACTCAGAGATACCTGTGTCCGTGCAACTCAAGTGTAATCGACATGAAGGAATGTGCAATTGCAAAGGGTCCTATGCGCCTTGCAAGGCCTTGGGGTTCTGTGCATCAATTGCCGCTTTTTGACATGATTACGTTAAGTGTAGGCCTCGTGCAGGCCCAGCAAGTCAATCGGTCGTTGACATGGATTCTGCGGGCACAGACACCGGTTGCAGAGCGAGACAATTTGTATCTGCACTTAAAACCCACGAAATTTACGACCTTACATACGTGAGAACAAACAAAAATCGATGTCAGTTTGCTTCCAAGGGATCGAGACACTCAAGTAGAGTGCTCTGCATACATCAAATCAGCCGGTTCCCACACAGAATGTACAGGAGTGCTTTTAACATCCATATTCCAGCGTGAACCTGTTTGTGACTATAAATTGCAACAGATATTAACCTGTGGTTAGAGAACGCACGAGAATTTAGTCCAGGAATGTATTCGAGCGAATACCCTTCGGTTTGTTCTGTCAAATTACAATCGAAGTAAACACCATGGTTCAGTTTCCCAAGCATTTTCTATTTTCACTGTTATCGCCCAGGGTTGCATTGAGGTATGCACGTTTTGGGAGATTTGACACATTGGCACCCTGGCTCGCGGATGGGCTCATACAACATTTCGTTCCAGAAATCACCATTGCGCAGTGTGTATTTTCAAAACTTTCTCAACAAAGTGCTTTACCGCTCCAACTCCCCATTTAATAAATCGCGAGCTAGTCAAGCTGAATCAAGAGTCATTAGTTAACAAGGCGATCCACTACGCAACAACGCTCATTCGCTGTGTCACCACAAGCACCGACCTTCAAGGTAAAAGCTGCAAAAAATCCGAGACTGCAGCCATCTAAACCCCGATCCGGCTCCCAGGCATCATTCCAGGAGTAGGAGCTTGCAATTGCTTGACGTACAACTGGCTGTTTCGCTTGGGATCAATCTTGTCGCGGCGATGTGGTGGCAGCAAATCACTGAGATGCGCAGGGCCTGAGGCGATAAAGTCTCGAGCCTGAAACCAGTCTGCAGTACGAGTAGTCAAGAGCACAATCAGATCGAAACCGCTACACCTAGCTTCTTGTTCAGTCCAGTCCAGCAAGGAGTCTCCACGGCCGGTGCCTCGATAGTCAGGATGAACGCAGAATGCAGCGATTTCCGCAATATTCTTAAACTCTCCATTGGCAGACGGTCCAAGAGGGCAGAGCTGGGTGCACGCAAGTACCCCGGTCTCACGCGCAATCACAACAAAAGACTCAATCTCCTCATACAATTGTGAAGTCGACCGGGGCACAACTACCCCACTGGCCTCCAGCGGTGAAAGCAGCTCCTGAACCGCAGGCAGGTCAACTATATTCGCCCTTCTAATACCCTCGTAAAAATCTGTAGAAATCATAGTCCCGACTCCATCACGGGTATACAATTCCAGGAGCAAACCCCCATCCACACGTGCGTTGACAAGGTGCGCTCTTTTCACCCCCTTGCGGCAAGCTTCATAAGCCGCAAGCACAGCAACCGGAATCTGTGGAATTACAGGAGGAAGAGGTACCGATTGCCAGACCTTTGTGCTACGGGTGTCTTGGCCGTGCCCTAGCTCGTCCTTTGTTCCGACAGGTTGCTCATCTACCGCCTGACCACTCAGCACGCCACGTGTGGTCCTAACAGCTTGCAAGACAGAGACATTTCGAGCGACAGGATTACAAGCATTGCCCTGGTGCTCAGGAAAACCATCATGCAGGCTATCATTCGCCCAGTCTACAAAATGAGGCTTCGTAGAATCAAACTGGGGATCTAGTGAACGCAACAAGCTTGCAGCTGAGGTAATACTGAGCCACTCAGGCAGCTCCAGCGCAGTGACTTCGTCCAAGTGCATGCATATCAACTTGTCTGCATTGAGCTCGACCGCTGCCTTAACACCGACATCAAACGTGCTGCAGTTCAGCAACTCTCCAGCAACCGAGTAACCTAAATTGGACAGCAGCACAATATTCTTGCTCTTCAGCTGGGACTGTATAGCCTCTGCATGAGTGAACCTCACCGTGCCAGTATATCCATAGTCCACTCCAGCTATCACACCCCTGCGTCTCGCAGCGACGTAGTTTCCCGACACGACGTTGATACCTGCCGAATAATGGAACTCGGTATCAGTTCGAGCATGCCTGCGAACCATGGGAACTGATGGCCCCTGCACAACAGAAAGCTTCAGTTGACATAACCACTTCAGGCATCACAACCCCTGCACACACTAATCTTAGAAACATCCACCTCATTTCTTCTCAAGACGATCTCTCCTTGTCGGTGCTGTCACACATCTCCTTGGATATGTTGAACAAGCAAAGGCTGCAGAGGTACGATTAATATATCTGTTGTACACCTCACAGTGCGTGGGAAACGAATATTGGAAAATTTATGGTTGCCTTACAGCAAGAACACAGAATGGATGGCTTGGATGCATCTCATGCATAAGCACAGTGCTGCAGTTGAACCAAAGAGGTTGCTTATCAGGACAGAAGTTTCTGGTAATCTATGATGCAGGATTACCCCCCTGTGAGAGCAGACTCTACACATTCTGCTGTGACACTACTGCTGTCTCTCTAGCAACACTGACTGGTGGCAGAAGATATGCATCCGGTACCGCAGAAGAGACTGTGACACTCAAAAAAAGAGTCTGTTTCACCCATACTGCGTGAAAGGTATTCAAAAGCAGAAGCGAGAGCGACAGAAAATTGTGTCATGCATCGCCTGGGTCCGCCAGGACTCATTTACTATGCTGATACGAACTTCCCGAAGTAGATTAGGAAAGCCAGCTCAGAGTCTGATTCGTCAGTCAGCGGACTGTGCTTGTGCGAGTAGGGGTGTCGACAAGGCAAGGTTTGTGCGCTTCGTTGACAAGGAGATCAGCCTGCCGTTGATGAGACACAGCAAACTTATCTTCCAGTGATTCTTTGGTTTGGTAGCTCGAAAGATCGGCGACGGGTGTTACGGCCCGTGAGTGGCTTCTGAATACATATATTATGCATTACGGATTGCTTGTGTGAGAAAGACCAAGCATATCCTTACATCTGAGATACTGAGGGTAGATATTTATCTGCATGAGTGGTTACCAGGGGCCTAGCCACTAAGCAGGGAGTGGTGAGCACAGATACAAGGGGACTGGCAGTTCTCTACTATCTGGGATTTACTGCACTAAGCACTGCCATTTGATTACAGCATCGGCTACAAACCCTGGCGGTTTAACAACGGGTTCCAGCGAGGAGGTGCATAACATTCCAATTGAGTCAACAGGTTGTTCGCTGGAGTGATGCCATAATTCGCCTTCTTTGCATCTGTAACTAAAAAGCAGTATGATTCTAACGTGATTGCTGTACTGAACACAGATGTGGTCTGCGAGCCAGGTACCTTTCAACCACTTTCTTGTTCAAAATAGATGCTGGTCTCAAATAAGTTGCACACGAACGCAACGTCGGTGAGTGAGACACACAAGCACTGATTGATTATTCCAAACACGAAATAGAAGAAAACCACCATGTGTGGGCATGAACAGCTTTGCGAATAAAAATTCATATTTGTGTATGTAGGAGTTTGTTGAGGTTCAGTTGCACGTTTTGTTTTCAATCGCTGGTGGTTAATAAAGTAGAATATCGAAGGTTATGGGTACTGGTGCTCTATTATGTTGGAGCTGGCGCATACCTGGACTTGCCTGATGGACAAGGTGACTGAAGCCACTCTCGGCAACTCAGTGCACTATATGGTCTATGTCATATACTTTGAAGAGGATCAATGATAGCCTTCCTTAATTAAAGATGAAATTGTTATGGGAAATGATTGTGATAGTACAGCCGAATCAAGTCAAGCTGAACTAGATTGGATTGAGGCAATGGACGACCTTTAGTTCCGGCTGTTGATCAGCATGGGAACTTTGCTTGGATAAAGTTTTCTTGGTAAGGTAATACGGACGAAAAACTGTGGGTTGGCTCAAAGGTCACAGTTTCGCTGGCAAACAAGCTTGCAGCACGAGTTTCTCATTCTGTTATTTAACTAGAAAGTTGATCTGGATCTAGGTATTAAGCACGTTTCACGAAGGCACATGACTGATGATTCAGAGCCGAGTACAGGTGACCGAAATGGCAGTGATTCCTACGGGTCGAATCCATGATTTCAACAGCAAGAACTATGTTTGGCCTGGCTGTTTTTCAATCCGTCCTAATCATTGTGTAACTCGATGCTTTCGCAACAGAACTAGTTTGGTGTGAACTTTTCCATACACTTGAAAGTTGCTGCTCTTGACTGTGTGATGGCAAACTTTTAAGTGTAATAACAGCTGAGCTTGCACAGTCGACAGCTTAGTGACAGATGTGCACCTTAGACAACAAAGCTTCCATAAGCACGCGATTCGATCCAGCTGCATCCATGGCAGCCTCCATAGACATTTCATCGGTTACTCGGAATCTGCAAAGTTGTTCTAGTTGCTGTTGTCAACGATCCCCTGGTTGACCATGATCCGTAAGAGCTCCGAGTGCTTACCCTGACGAGAACACGGGCTCTCGACCTTTTTGACGAAGATATCTATCAATATTCGGCTGCGCTCCCAGGACCAGAACAAGCTTGATACCCATGCCGTGAAGCATAGCAATATCGTCTACTATGGATACCTGAACTAAGGCCTGCTCAATTTCGTCGCGAGTTTTCGCTTCTTGTGTGATTTATAGAGATGCGCACAATTATGTCCTGGTCTTTAACTACTGATCCTGGAAGCACAATGACGAATGTGCTATCCTTGTGAAGCCCAACGTACGGGGCTGCAGAACGAAAGTTGCTGACAAACAACTGTGGATACGAAGCAGACTTTTCAGCTGCTGAATTTAAAAATCCTGCTCTCTGCACAGTGCCCTTAGATTCTCTGCTGAAACACTGTTCTTGCAATTCAATTGAGCATTCAGTGCTTGGCACGGGTTGGATGAGCCCACACGGAACTCCAAACCTGAGAGCTCTATGGGTTCCATTTTCACACCTTCACAGAGTGAGTTTGTTTTTTCTGCTTAAGAAGAGACTTCCCAAGTGCCATCCTTGCCGTGCATGATTGAACCAATTGGCATCTTCCCGTCTTCATAGTAAGGAATATTTCAGCACAAGATTGGAAATGTGATCCTGACTGAACTCGAAATTGTTTTTTTTTCTCCTAGGTGGGTAATTCTTGATGTTCGGATTCACCCGGTGCAGGTTTTCATGTGTATGCTTGCGTCGTTAGGGAGCAGACAACAGCCAGCACTCTTGTCTACATATCAACTACTACGCGCGTATGGATGTAAATAAGTAAACTATTCAAGAATGCACTAGTTTACGAGCGTAGATGATTCAGAGACGGACGAGGAGCATAGATTGTATGAACGTGACAATAGCGTGATTACTATTACAGCGTTCAGCAGAGCACATTCAAAGCCAGTTTTATATATTTAAGATACAATGTAATTTCTTCGCACTTTCTGCGTTTGCTTACGTGATTTCTCGAGGTCAGCAAGAATTCCAGTTCTTGCCCGCACTCGATGCACGTAGCACCGGTCGCCATTCACTGGGTTCCAAATCTGCCTGATAGGTGACCACTGCTGAGACAAGTAGAATACTTGGTCGTCTAATATACAGTATTTGGGGCGGTTGCTATATTCGGGAACGTCGCTAGTGCGCATCAGTTGCTTTTCAGTCTTTCCATCTCTGCGCTACACCAGCGAAACCAGCAACAATGGCATTGCGCAGGGTTGCACAGCTCCTGCCCAGGCTTTCAAAGCTGAGTTTAGAGTCTGGAGCCCCTGTATCACAGATCACATCTGAGTTGGTGGCGTCCAGGGATGCTTCTCCTAGCCCTTACGCACAGGCAATGTCCAAATGGCGCAGTAAGATTCCCAAGTGTTTTTCAAATACTTGTAAAATTTTGTGCATGCCTATCAACGTTACTCACGGCGGTGTTCAGAGCCTTTGAACTGTTCTTGCTTGTTCTTTGGCATGATTTTATATACACGACGCTCTTTACATCTGGGGCATAGAATTTGCGGGCGGGATCGCTGAAGTCGTGCATTTTCTTCTTTCCTCGCTGACATTTCTGCTCCGGGCGATACAGGTTACGCTACCGATGCTCTGGCCGTCCCGTCGGGGGACCAGCGAGTCGGTGACCTAGTGGCGACACCAACGGGCTTACCCATTACTGCGCATGTAAAAGCAAATGCATCACATTTGATAAAGTGAGACTTCAACTTCGTTGTGTGCCGATCAGATTGCTTTCAAGTTGTTACCATCCGCTACACCTTTCACAAGTTACCTTGCTGTTCAGCTACGAGGAAACCAATCATGAGCGATTCCCCATCGGAGATCCAAACAAGCGTGCCTTCACATATTTCATTCTCACCGGCTCTCGTTTTATGTACGCATCGGCAGTACGGCTTCTTGTGCTGAAATTCATCTTGTCGTGGGCGGTACGACCCCTCATCTCACTTGCTCCGAAAATTAAATAACCGGCCATGCTTGGACAAAGGAAATTTTTTTATTATGGTAGGTAGAGTTTTCATTGTTGTTGGGATGGTCTCGTATGCCTCAGCTTGATGTTCCATATGTGGAGAAGTGTACTAACGATATGCCTTCGTAACAACGGAAAACTGCCGAATGAGTTTGACTTTTCAACTCTCGTGATTACGAAGAAAAAAAAACCTTACGCTGACGTATTTTTCATTTCGATGCCACACCACGAACAGCACGCCACAGGTACCTAGAATGGGGACACGCACGCGTATTTCCACCACAAGGTCTATTGTATAATGGCAACAGACTCATGCTAGTGTGGGACCTCGATCGTGTTCTTACATTCCTGAGAAAGTTGTTGTCAGGCCAGTTGAGCATCTCTTGACCCGAGTGGAGGGTTACTGCTCCTTTCGCTCTTAGAATCGACCCTTGTTCAATCTCAAAAACAATGATCTTGATCATGTGTTCTATTTGACTGGTATACTTCACGACCCAATGAAAGTAAGGTTGATGCTCAGGCCAAGCAATTTGCCGTGTAGGCCTCGGCAGATGTGCTGGCAATGGCAGCGCTCGAGGTAGATCTTTCTACAATTCAAGAAGGCAATACAGTGACAGTGAAGTGGAGAGGTAAGCCAGTTTTCGTCAAGCACCGAACAGATGCCGAAATCTCTCGTGAACAAGCTGTCCCACTTTCGGAGCTTCGTGATCCCGAAAGCGACGAGTCTCGTGTCCAAGATCCTAAGGTAAGCACAAAAGTCCAGTTTCGTACGAAGTTGAGTCAACAAATTACTGAGCTACTGCGTATCTGCTTATGCTTGGTCATCGTTTTCTCATCCTTGCCTTCATCAAGTTGCGTACTTAGGTACGTGTAGATAAATGTACTGTGAAGTAAATAGCTGCTCTTCTATGCAGTGGGTCGTTTGCCTAGGTGTTTGCACCCATCTGGGATGCGTGCCAGTATCGAACGCTGGAGACTTTAACGGCTGGTTCTGCCCATGCCATGGATCCCATTATGACGGTTGTGGCCGTGTAAGGCGTGGACCAGCTCCTTACAACTTGGAAATTCCTGAATACAAGTTTATGGAGGAGAATTTGCTGGTGATTGGGTAACGTTCGTTGAGGCAACCCTTGGCTTGCTACTTGTTCACATCCCAACTGCGCCATACGGGACTCAAAACTGATCATCACCAACATCTGTACACCTCAGATGGAAGATGTTATTCTGCAGAAGTTGAGTTCAAGTTATTGCACATAGCCAGAATTTCTGTTGTATTGGTTGTTTTCGAACGCATTCTGCTCAGTAGTTACAGAGAACCGTTTCTGTAACACAGCCAACCAGGTCAATGTTTGATTTTATGCCAAGTTTCTGTAGAAAGTGGGGTCTGAGTGCTGTATGTACATGTGGGAAAAGGCAACACAAATCATTTGTGTCACCTCTCCCACACACTGGAATAAAGATACTGTGAGTTTACACGATGCTTTATAGATTGATATACAAGCCAAAGGGTGCAAGCATGATCTGTATTTGCTGCGATTTTCTGTCACAATAGTAAGTTAAAAATGATGAAGGGGTTGTAGATGACACTTAGCCCACCCTGCTGGTATGTATACCCCGTAAGGCATCAGGTCGTCTCGAAGACAAAAAATTATCTGTCTTTTTCAACACCAAAGCACGATGTGAACACAGAAAGAAGGGCTTACTCTTGTGCTAAAATCCAGTTTATATCAGATCTATCATTTGATCGTGAAGTCTATGCACTAGTGGGCAGGATGTTTGTAGGAATGGCTTGGCATTGTCACCAACACCAGTATGCCAGTTGCCTTGTCTCATGCTCGATGGACAGTACCTGTACTTGTGATATAGATGGGCAAGTATTTGAGTCCAATAGCGCATCCTATCTGATAAGTGTCATGATTTCACCCATTCACATCTGCTCCTATCTTACTCCTACTCAGTTTTGAAAAAGTTGGTGGTCATACTATTCACATTGATATTGAACAACACATTCATATCTTTCAAGCCATGGATATCTTTCAAGCAGTAACGCTGGAGCACAGTTCGAGTAGTGTTAACTTGTTCATCATGATTCACAAGCACACACGGCGATCTGTGTGCAAGAAAGTGGCGGCAACTGGGTGGGCATGCTTCTCTCAGAACTGAACACACGTTTTGTTCAAGCACCAGCGTGTGCAAAAGTGGCTTGACTCGGGTTCGAACCAAGGACCTTAGCATCTTCAGTGCTACGCTCTCCCAACTGAGCTATCAAGCCAGCTGTGCACAGTCACCACATTTAATGTATATATTTCTCAGTAAGCACCTAAAACCCAACATGACTGGATGAGAACTCACGAAACTGCTTTCGATGCTCGTTACAGATTGTTAGGCGGCGCGATTTCCAAGAGAGAGTTCATGTACAAGTACGCGCTGAAGCACGTAGTTGGGGGATACAACAAAAGTTTTTTTGGTTGTAATTTTAGTCTCACATAACTCTTGGCACAACTGCAACTGCGCAATCGGTTGGTCACATCCATTTACCCTCGATAATCTTGAAAACAAGTAAATCAGTAGTTATCTTGGGTAGACAAGCCCATTTTCAAAGATCTGGTTACTCTATCATAATGCAAGCATTGAATATTTTGTACAGACCTATGATCTTGCTTCTGGTGGAAGTCTCGACGGTACTGTAAGATCCAGATTGACCGAAGGATTGAAACGCTCGTTGGCAATAGAAACTTGTGCCAAGCTCTGTGCAAGCATAATATGTCTTATTCTCCTAATATTTTTCTGTGCCAGGCCAGGTTCCTGTACGTGGAGATGCTGGCACAATCGGTTTGAGAGCCCGCGGCGTCCTCCTCCACGGCGGGTGGCAATTCTCGCTACCCACTCGCTCAATATGTTCACTGTCAATAAAATGAGTTGGTGACTTAGATATCCAGCCCATTCAGGCATCTGTAACTCTGGTCTCTAATCGAAGCTGCAATCCGGAACAAAACAATCTAGCAACCGCAATGTTAACCGTCTTTCATTACTAACGTGATCGAAGGGAGCGCTTCAATTCCCATGTGACTGAAGAATATGCAGATTCTACCACAATCTACTAGCTGCGTACGAAGCTATTTCGCACACTGCAAGTATTTACAGCAGTGAAACAGGAATCTGTGCGTAGTTTCTAGTACCAAAAAAACCAGTACATTCGAGTGTCGAATTCCCCTCCAGAAGAAAATCACACCAAACCTGGTCGTTTTCGGTGTAGAGTTTGATACATAATTCTCGAACCAATTCGAGGCCCAATGCTTACATTCAACCAGACAGAACTATGCCTCCTGATGAAGAAAAGCAGGTTGCATAAGCACCTGTCTGCTACAACTTGGCATATGACCTGGTTACACAGGTGCTTCACAGCACTCTTTCGTCACTTCACATGGTTTCGTGATCAACTTGAATCAATTCTGAAAACATTGTGTCTCACTACTGTTATAGTATTGGATGATCATCGTTTTCATGAACAAAAGCTTGTTCATGTTCCATATCAACGCATGTTGCCTGTGGCCTATGTGCCTAAACATTTCTACTGAAGAGGGGTCAAAGTGGAGTTCCGGCACGTGCAAGGGGTGTGTAGGCCAGTTGTGCTTGTCATGTGTGTGCATCTCACTTCTCTGCTAGGGGCTCAGCCTGCACAAGCTGTCACATGATTTGAGCCGTCAACTACAGTGTTGTGTCTATGAAACTCCTGCGGCTCCTAGGCAGAACTGGCTACAGTGAGCTGGCAACAATCTCACTATCAGCGACAGTTAACTGGAGACTTATACCTATTGAATCTAGGAAGGCTCCAGCTGTGCAGCACTAGATGCTCCACAGCCGAGCAAAGCCCTTAACATCTGGGGCAGTCATCATGACATGATTGTTATAGCTTTGATTGTGCTTTCTGTTCACCTGCTTGTTCCCCACCTGCAGCACATCCTCTTGCAGTCGAGTCAAAAACTAATTCCTTCTTCATGACGCTTGCTTGAGTCACCTAATGAAAGATGATACACTGGACTTGCCATGGTTTTTCGTGTGATTTTCAAATTGAATTTTGAGTGTACTGAGTCTGCGTGCGTATCAGTACTAGACTTGTAAAATATTTACGCAAGTGTACTTCAAGCTTGACGGAAGGAACTGCCCAGTTTGCACGCTCATTGCCACAGTGTTGCTTCAACTTTCACAGAAGCCATATGTTGTAATGGAAACAGAACAGTGGGAGGAAAATACAGTTACTAGTGTGGTGCTTATTTGGCCAATGTATGTGTCCCTTTACAAAGTGACTGGAAGTACATTGCAGTTGTAGCGTGAAAGCAATTTTGTGACTTACAAGAGTTGTCAATGAGAGTGCAAGCTGCTGGGGCATCTTCCATAAAGAGATGCCCACATGTCGTCTAGGTTTACAGTGGGTTGACCTATCCATCAACACACCTTTTTGCTTTCACACAGAATGCTTATAGGATGGATTGGCAGAGCTTCAATGTCCTTGCAAACTGAACCCTGAACATTATAGCTGGGTGACGACAAAATAAATTGTGAGTGCTCCACAATTACTTGAATGCAGTTTGGTTGGCATTTGAGCTGTGATGCATCCCTGGTACACGTTGCTTGGCTTTCGAAGGTAGAGGTGTAAATTGCTTGAAACTGACATACCAAGTGACTGCACAAACCTTGATTACTCGGTGCAAACCAAGGAACAAGATATTGTTGTACCATTTGTAGCCATGTCTCTGAATCGAGTTTCAAACTTCAAATGCGTGCAAGTTGTTGAGCGAATAGCGTCGGCATTCGATTTGTCCTCCCTTAACTTAATCTTGGAACAGGGATACCAGAACTGCGAAGTGGTGATCTGCGTGCTCAGGAAATTGTCTGCAAGCTCTCAGTGAAGCCTGCGCTAAATTGGCTTTGTTATGGTGCATTGCTCCGCCAAGTTCAACTGTTTCCGGCCGGGACAACGTGCCCCTAGTATGAATTATATTTTGCGAAGTTTTGTCACAGGAAGGTTTGTAACTAATGAATAAGACTATTATACATCTGGATTTCTCCGTTGGCGCACAACGATGCCTCCCACATCACAATCATAGCATAACTATGAAAGTTGAAATTGGTTCGTACACAAAAACATAAGTTAGAAAGCTGTACAAGAAATCATAGCAAGTCTAAGAATCTACATGCACTCACGGTAGGAAGCGTTGGCACGACCTGACATACACAAGATGGAAAGTGCGCGAGCGGCGAGGGGCAAGAGTTTCATAGATGAATAGATCAAGCATGCTGTAACCTAAATTATCAAGCGTCTCAGACCTTGGTTTATTGGGTACTCGAGGTCACAGTCAGGAAGGAACCCGACCGAAACATGCTCGATAATTGGCACCTGTGGCGTCGGGTGATCCATCACCGTCGCTCTCGATCTCGGTGCTCTGTCTGCTTCAAAACCTAAACAACTCCAGAAACCTTTAGTTCTGCGTTTTCTGTGGGAAATCAGATCAACCCCTCGTCTTTTGAGCACTTTTATTCGTGGTATCAGGAATAGCTGCCGTAAACACCGCATTCTGCAATTCTCCTCAGGGCTTACCATGGCAGACGAGAAGCTCCAGTCCGACGCAAATGGTGCAGCAGATGATGTAGAGCAGCTTCCAGATTTTTCAAAGCGGCATCCCCTAGAAAGGAGATGGATGCTTTGGTATGACTCGCAAAAGAGGGACAAATCTTCATGGGCTGATTCACTGAGACAAGTATGTGCTGTCTCAACAATCGAAGAATTCTGGTGGTACGTTATCGTGATAGTTCATGTGTAGACGCTCTGTATGAATCCTGACAGTAATTTATTTGATGGCCGCAAACTTCCGCTAAGTAAGTATGGCTGATTTCTAATGCACTTGCCTAAAGTGGTTACAGCGTTAATACGTCCTATTATTTGTTTACGCACCCTCAAGATGGTATGACATTGTAACGAACCACCGGTTCGAAGTCTTCGGAAGTTTGATACCTCACTCGCTCCTTCAAGTATACAGCTTGTTCAACAACATTTTACCACCAACTGCTCTCGAGGAGAAATCAGATCTCAAATTCTTCCAAGAAGGAGTTAAACCAGATTGGGATGAGAAAGAGACGGCTAATGGGGGTATTTGGTCTGTTCCAATCAAGCGAGCGGCAGATGCAAAAGATAAGCTGGAGCAGTATTGGATGGATGTGGTGCGGATTTCTTTTACCGTGAACTGCCATGTATTGTTATTGACGCTTGAGTTATTGGCTATCGAAGAACTCAACTGGTCCTATCAATCTCGTCTTCAACGTACTCACACAGCGCCACACTCAAAACTGTTTTCTATTGGAAATTTGTCTTGAGTATGCGAGATGAGGCCTGTCAGTAGACCTATTCATCGATTGACTCTGTACTCAGTACTACTTCGACACGCATGTCTCTATAGAGCGCAGCGCTTCCGTGGATTAATCTCAGTGTATTAAGAGCATAATATACCCTTAAGATTATCGATTTCATCGGCGAGATAATTCCATGCATCTTTGTTTTGCATGCTTTGATAGTTGTTTCCATTGTGTTTGGCCGTAATATTTTGTGCGGGTGTCATACAGGTTCTTCATCTTCTCGGAGAGCAGTTTGAGCACTCAGAAGATATTTTAGGAGTGTCGTGCAACATTCGTAAAACGAATGACCGAATTGAACTCTGGACCAAAACTGCTAGCAATGAAGCTGTGCAGACTAGCATCGGAAAGCAGCTGAAGCAACTTCTTAGGTTACCAGCCAGCACAACAATTGGGTTTGTATCTCACAGTCAAGCAAAGGGGCAGTCAGCTCGGAAGGGGGCCAAGGAAGATACTTACACAGCTTAGTAATGTAAATATGCCGCCTGGGATGTTAGATCCAGGACTTCAAGCAGCTTTGTTGCTTAAAGCCTCAGTTTCATCCCTCCTTCTATTTCTGCTCTTCCAGATAGGTATAATGCGAAAGCATTCATTGCAGGATAGTATTTGAGAAGGATGAGTAACCAGCTTCCTGATCCAAATCAGGTGTCCTGCATGGATAAATTGGATTGGGACTAGGTTGGCTGGGATTAATATAACTGCTGTGAGGAATTTTGGTGTTACCATTGGCAGGTAACTTGTTTTATTGCGGCATAGTTCAGTTATTCCTTCTACAGCCTGCTACAAGCTCATCCTGAAACATTCTTTGCGCTGACCACAGGTTTGGGAAACTGTAAAACGAGTGCATGTACCGTTTCTCTTCCCGCGAATGAACGGGAGCAGTGCATATCGTTCTGTTTGAGGGCATGTTATTCAAATGACTAAGATTTATTTCCTAGGTGCATTAAAACCATTTCCTAGGTGCATTTAAATGTCTGCATGCAGCCTAATTTCTGATAGCGCAAATCTCAGAGTTTGACTGATATGAGCGCTTGAGATTACACATTCGTCTGGAATTGCTTGTTAAGCGATGACATGTTCGTCTCAACTGAAGGTCCGGGTAGTTTGTTCACCAGATTGATTTAATAGGCGCCTGGGCATCTTGGTGCATTATCTCGTTGTCTGCTGATTTCAGCATAGCTCAGGAAACAATCTCGCACAGTTCACCTTCTTGCTTAAGTATGAGTATGCAGTGGTGCTGACCAGGTTGTACAGTGTATTATTGAGGAGAGTGACATTAGTGTGAACATGTCACGTTTACTTCCTTTCTCTCAAATTTTTCTTAGTGATCTGCTTCCTGAGACAAGAACACTACCAAAACTCTGTGTTTTTGACGTTGCAAGGCCTGAATAAACCCTAATAAATACGGGTTAAATTGGGTGAAACATTGATTTTCGACTGCTGGCATCATGATCTCACACACCTTCATTGGGTAGTAAGAGCATTCCCTTCCGAATCTTATAACAATGCACGATTACCTTGAATCCGGTAATCGTGTGCGATTAATGGGGCCCATGGGGTTAAAATATGCGTCGTGTATCGTAGGTGAGTCATCACGCGACGTGAATGGTGCACCGCGGACGACCTAGGGTGAACATGTAATTTCAATTCGGGCATGGGCATGATGAGGTGAGCAACGTCAATTGAAACGAGATGATAATTCCAATTCGAACTCCTTGCGATTTATAACGAGTTCGTTTGACGGGTTTGTAACGAGCAGTGTTCGAAGATGTCTTGACAGGAGCCAGAATCGGTACCTTGGAGTTCTCTTCCAGCAACTGACTTGATACGGCACCATGACCGGGCCTGGTGACCCAGTTTCAGGACAAGGCGAAGAAAGTGAAGGTATTATTCTCATAGTGTAGCTTTTCTTGTACGAAACACACCAGAGTCGTTACTCCTAATGTTTGTTCAGGTGGCAAGTTTGGCTGGGGAATATGGTGGAGAAGGCGCGGAAGGGCGTCTGAATATGAGCGGCTTCCTAGTTCAGATGCGACTCCAGCTGGCAGAGAAACAGGTGGCTGTGTTATTTCTTATGTTACCACCGTATAACTTCCCGACTTATCCGCAGTTCTTAACATCACCAATTTACTTAATATTGTGAAGAATGCAGGCCAAGATTGGTGCCCAGAGGATGAAGCATCCATTATTTCTAAGCTATTTTTCTTCTATGTGAATTCTCTGATGCAGCGTGGCTCACGCAAGCATCTGGAGCTTGACGATGTATGGAGCGTTGCCAAGCGAAACAGAGCTCGTAACGTTTCAGCTGCATACAGCGTTGAAATGCACAACACGAAGAGTTCAAAGTTTCCGCACGTGCGTTTTCTATTTCCACCCATCAATTCTTGTCTTCAAAATTTGCGCGGTTGCGAGCACCTCGGTTTCTGCTGGTGTGACTTATTGCTTGCTACGAGAGCACTCGTCCAGATATAATATTATTATTTCAAGCTCTGCTCATTGATATACCACGGCTAGTTATAACTTACTTTGGCTCGATGATTTCTTGTTTACTTTGACTGTGGTAACACTGCCGTTCACGTGTACACCTCGTCATCTGTGCTGATGTTATGAGAGCACAGTATCGTCTGGAAGCTAAATGCTGCCCAAGCACTGAACTTTTTCTATAATTAATTCCTAGGCGAGTTTGAGCTACACTAGGGTTTCTCCGTTGATGTGGTCAGCTATGAACAGGATGACGCACTGCCACCTTCAGCTTAGTTGGTATTAGTACGCCAGGAACAGTGTTTAAGATACACAGTAATGACACAACTTAGCTGTCGCATACCAATTATGTACCATTCAAGCAAGGTTCACCGACAGGCATGGTTCACCGACGTTCGGGCTATGTTTTGATCCAGTCAATCGTAAACGAAGTACTACGCGCAATTTCACACGCAAAAACTCAAACCGATATAGTGTATGGAAAGAATCCTACTCAGGATGTGACGAAGGAAACGGGATGTTGTCAGAGGACCAGGGTTGTCGTTCCAGCAGCTTGACTTTGGTGAGAAACTACAGGGGCTGACAAACCCCCATGCAACTTCTGTCAAATAACCTACAACATTTATATCGTGTCAAACTGTTATCACAAAGCAATCGTAACCTTGGTTTGCGTGTACATTGCAGGGGTCAGTTTGGACAAGCCTGTTTCGCGCGTTCGGCTCCGCGTGGATCAAAGCAGGATTTGTGAAGCTAGTTCATGACTTGGTTAACTTGTCCTCACCGATATTTCTTCGTCACCTATTATCTCATATCCAAGGCGGGGGCAACATTCAAACTGGAGTACTATGGGCTCTAGGACTCTTCACATGCGGACTTACTACAGCTACACTGATAAATGCTTACTTTTATCGAGTGTTCAACGTTGTCTTACATGCAAAGGCAGCGTTGATACAGCTGTTGTATCAGAAGTGTCTCAGGCTTTCGTTGCCAGCCAAGGCCGCTTTCGGACTCGGGAAAATAGGAAATTTGCAGTCAAATGATGCTTCGAAGATCTACGGTCTACCACAGTATGGCCATGTGCTGTGGAGTGGCCCGATGCAGGTATTTTATTTTACCCCGTAGACACTCTCTCTTTCGACACTCTCACTTCAAACAGGAGTGAATAACTACATACAGCGTGATAGACAAGGCCAAATATATGTGCTCATTGATATATGTATGTATGTATACTTACAGTTCTTACATTGTTAAAGTTTTCATGAAGATTGTCTACACAAAGTGCACGCTCGACAATTCTGCACCATCTCGAGATAGCGTATTGGAAAAGTATCGATGAAGCCGATTTTTAACGATCCAAGTGTAGACGAGGTCAGTCTGACGCACGTAGCAACGAAGAGGACAGTAAGACTTAGCCGTACGCTAGACAGATGCGTGAATGGTGATGCCCGTGTGATCCTAGAGCATTCATTTTCTTTTGAGGGGGTTCGACTATCATACATTAACATTTTATCGCCTTTCTTGCTCAGTTCACACTACATGACTTACTGATTGTAACGCCCTGCAACAATGGCGACTCCGGCACTTCACAACCATCCAAACCGGCGCACATATGCGCACCGACATCTTCTTGTTCGAGCATGCTTATCCTCGCGCTCGTCATGTTGCGTGTCGGCTTGTTCCTGCGCCCCATTTATACAGTACAGCCATCTGTATTGGTTTGGGTCAACGCTAACCCTAGCAAAATCGGGGTTTAATTTAAGAGCTCAGGATGGATTGTCAGCTCCTTTTTGAAACCTACGTCTGGTAGTTTAAGCCATAGATCCGACATAGCGGTGGAAAATGAACCTAGTGCCAGGAGTCAACGATACACTGACTCTGGCACAGTTTACTCGCTATGCAACACATAAGTCAGTGGACCTACTTCAACTGCTTAAACTGCTGCAAATTTCAAAGCCAAGTGTAGCAAACCTGTGCCCCCCCATCTCCGCTCTGTGAGCCTCTACTCTCATACTTCATTGCAAATGATCAAGTTTTCACTGCCTTTCTTTGGGGCTGGGGAGGAAAGGAGTCTTTCAGCTATATCACCCATAGGACAGGGCGCCATCCCCGAGGATGAATCGGACTACAACTAACAGTATCAAAACAAAGTTCGCAACCCCGGAAAGCTTATCATCCACAAGCAGACATCAAGTTGGTTTCAGCACCAAGTCTCTACTTTGAAGGAGACAGCTTTTCCACAAGCACATGTTACTGCTGCATCGGAGATTCCACACGTGCATGCAATATTGAGTTAGCGTTCATACGGTATTCTGTTTTCATGCAGATTAGCATCTGCGGTCGGCATCTCATAAGTAATGACATGGTTGATCTTTCTCACACCACCAATTCTTATCGAGTTACATGTTGGCTGGGAGGAGTGTGCACTTTCGGTGCAGGTGATGCTGATCATTTATGCGCTGCATACAATCATTGGGATCTATCCTGCGCTGGCAGGGCTTGCAGTCACAGTTCTCTTGGTACCGCTGAACACGATGACAGGCCGCCTGATCCACCGACTTCGCCGAGTTTTGATTGCCAAGACCGACACAAGAGTCCGCGTGATGGCTGAAATCATACACGGTGCTGCCCCCTCCTCCTGAATTTATCCAAACATTGTCGAAGAGTAAAAAAGGAAAAGGTGTCCCGCCCTCGAGCGTCGTCAGTTCAGATGGGCTGGAGTGGCTGGCTGAGACCCTGATGCAGTGGGTCTGGATTGCAGGGATTAAAGCCATCAAGCTGTACGCGTGGGAGGAGCCGTACTCAATGAGGCTTGCAAGGGCCCGTGCAGACGAGAGACAGGCGATTCGGAACATGCAGCTGGCTCAGTGCCTCAGCACGATGATGTTCACCAGCGGGCCGATCCTTGTGGCGATTTCAGCATTTGGGACTTTCTCACTGCTTGGAAACAGCCTGACCGCTGATATTGCCTTCCCAGCACTCGCTTACTTCGACCTCCTCCGTTTCCCCATCAACATGCTGCCCAACCAGGTCATGAATTTCATCAACGCGGGCATCGCCCTGCGCCGCATCCAGGACTTTGTCAATGCCGAAGAGCAGACGACGCTGCCTCACTGTGCGCGGTTTTCGCACCTGTAAGTACGAATTGTTGTGCGCGCGCGTGTGGGTCACGTGGTTGTGACGGCGCGCTGTGTGCAGTGCCGCCAGCGACCGCGGAGGGCGAGTTTGCAGTCGACGTGCGCGACGGAACGTTCGCGTGGGACCCCGCGGCGCCGCCGACCCTGCGCGGCGTCGCGCTGGCGGTCCCACCGGGCGCCCTTTGCGTCGTCGTCGGCGCCGTCGGCAGCGGGAAGTCGTCGCTGCTGGCGGCGGTTCTGGGCGAAATGATCCGCGTCGGCGGCGCCGCCACTTTGCGCGGCGCCGCCGCGTTCACCGCTCAAGACCCCTGGATCCAGAACTGCAATGTCAGGGACAATATCCTCATGGGCGCCGAGTTTGACGAGGAGCGGTACGAGGCGGTTGTGGACGCGTGCGCGCTCGCGGACGACCTGGCGGCGCTGCCGCACGGCGACGACACGCAGATCGGAGAGAAAGGGGTCACGCTGTCTGGTGCGACGCGCCTCGTGACTGTTCGTTGTGCATAGAGGCGCAGTGCGCCATGCCATCTTCTGCCCCGAATTCTAAGGCCCCTTCGCCATTTACAATGCCGTACATCGAACCAGCCATTTACGACCAAAACCCAGAGAATTAGTGCTTTTAGATCATCCCACCGCTCGCGAAATCATCAGTGACCATGGCAACCCTAATTGAAGCACCTACTGTTATATAAGGGCGGTTTTACCCTTCAACAATATTCTGTATCATTCGTCTTTTATACGGTTAAATCCTTCGAGTTCAACAGTGTATTTTGCCCTGGTTGGGGGGGCTTTTCGAGGTTGCACTCTTACTTCTTGCGAATTAAAACCGGGCCTTGATGATGACGTTTCAGCACCTTGTGAACGTACTGGAATGGAAGTCAATAACTTCGTAGAAAATGCTCGCCAGGAATAATACCGTCTGCAGAACACAACGCTTCCTCTAGAGCTGTGTCCTGGCATGTGCACTTTCGTACTACTCTATTGACTGAATGTCTCCCAGCGTCCAAGAAGCATCGGAGTTCGGCAAAGTGCGTCCCGTTGATGCGGCCTTCTGTGTTACAGTACGCAATGTGGCTTCAAATTTCTGCCTTATTTGTAGCTCTTTGCGGACTGGATAGCAAAACGTTAGAAATGTCGTCCTTGTTGTGTGCCCAGGCGCACCGTGTTACGATAGCAAGAAGGGGCGCGGAAGCTCATAGTGTAGCTCCGGGGAACGGGTTTGTACTGCTTCTTGCAGTCAGCCACAGCTGAAATACCAGCGTGATTGCCTCTCTGAGCAAAGCTGTCACGCATTCGATTCTTCTGGAGGCTTCCTGAGGGCTCAGCTCACAGCCCTGGACATGCGTCAAGCAGGTCGCGCACATGCATGACGCCGCTGACGCCCAGTTCTGTGACAGAGAATGCTAAAAAACTTTCGACGATCAGGGATTTCAATTATCGCAGTTTCAGGCAGGGCGCCCACAGCGAGCTTATTGTTATAGCGGGGGTGAACTGCGCGGAGGGAGTATCAAGTAAAGAGAAAATTCATACTGCGGCTTTTGAGAGCTCGCAGGTGTACGTAAGGTGTACGTTTTTTCCACTTGCGACGTCAGTGCTGTTCAGGGGGCCAGAAGCACCGGATCGCCCTGGCGCGCGCGTGCTACGCGGACGCCGACGTCGTCCTCTTGGACGACCCGCTGTCTGCCGTCGACGCGCACGTCGGCAGCGCGCTCATGCATGACGCCATCTGCGGGCTGCTTGCGGAGAAAACGCGAATCCTCGTCACCCACCAGCTTCAATTCCTGCCGGAGGCCGACATGGTCGTCAAGATGCAAGACGGCAGAATCGTGGCTACCGGTACGTACAGCGACCTCCTGGAGCGCGGCGTCACGTTTGACGAGTTCAAGCTGAAGCTGGCGGCATCCGTTTCGGACGAACCAGAGAGCCTCGACGTCCAGAGCGTCGGCACGGGTGACGCGGGCGCCGCCGCGCCGCCCGCGGCCGCCAACCCCGACGCTTCGTACCGCCGCGTCGCTTCCCGCGCCAGCCTTAAGGTGCGTCGTCGCGCCATCATTGCGGACGCCAGTCCCAAAACTACAGTTTTTTTCACAGTTATTTATACGGTTTGAAAACACAAAGACAGAGCTAACCAACTGAAACTTTCAATCCTGTAACCCTCCGCCAGCTCCGTTTATTTCGTGTTTGTGAGCAATTTGGTAAGAGATCATTTAGGCGTAAGTGTTGTGCATGCGTCGGATCGAGTTTTGCACGCGTCGGAAATAACTGTGAAAAAAACTGTAGTCAGAGAGAACCACTGGCTTATTTCCGTCGCCTGGTGCACCGTCATGCAAAGCCGCTCAACCCCGTTGTACCCCCCCCTGTTCGTTATTTAACTTGCCGCCCTGCTCGACGTTGACGTGGCCATCGCGGAGACCACAGCAGCTGCGTAGTCGACTCCGTAATGACGCTATGCGTCTTGCGTTACAGCTCATCGATCGCGGGAAACGTCGATCTTGCAGTAAGTAATGTCTTCTCGTGGCTGGTGGCGATTTTGTATGGTAGCAGGAGTGTTGCCATGAGCGTTGACTGATTTGTGCATGCAGAATGGCGACGCCGCGGCCGGAGGTCAAGCTGGCGGTGTCCAGGAGGACCGCAGCAAGGGCTCCGTTTCACGCGCGGTCTATGCGACGTACCTGCGCGCGTGGGGGCCGGGTCTGCTGCTGCCGATCCTGTTCGCGACGCTCGCTCTCACCGACAGATCGCTGGTGGTGCGTGCCCTCATGAAATCCTGCCTGTGAGATTTGGTGTCAGGAAATCTCTCTGCAGCGATGTCAAGAATTGTGTATGCATGCGTCCTGTGTTTTGTGGTGTCCGGGGTGGCGAGTTGAATCGAATACTTGTGGCCAAGGGTGTGCAGGCGACGCAGAACCTGTGGCTGTCGTTCTGGTCGGAAAAGACGCTGGAGTGGCAGCGCAACGGTGAAGAGGAGCCCTTCCCGACGACGTGGTACATGACCGTCTACTTCTCTGTCGGCGGCTGCGTGCTTCTCTTCACCGCGTGCCGCGCCACGCTGCTCGTCCTGTCGACGCTCAACGCGTCGCAGGTGCTGCACGATCGACTAGTGGCCAAGGTGCTGTCGCTGCCGATGTCCTTCTTCGACACCCAGCCCACCGGGCGCCTCACCAACCGCTTCACCCGCGACGTCGAGGCCACCGACGTCACCATGCAGTCCATCATCTCCTCCTTCACCACGTGCTTTTCGTCGGTGGCGGTGTCCACCGCCGTCATCGCGGGAGTGACTAGAGGTGCAGTATTTCTGGCCATGGTGCCCCTCGGCCTGATCTACCGCAGCGTTCAGCAGTACTACCTGGCCACCAGCCGCGAGCTCAAGCGCCTGGACAGCATCTCCATGTCCCCCATCTTCAGCAACTTCTCCGAAAGCCTCGCGGGCCTGATGACGGTCCGCGCGTTCCGCAAGCAGGTGCGCAGGCGAACCTTCTAGAAGGTTCTGGAACCTTCGAGAATCTTCGAGAATCTTCGATGTGGTTCAGGACGGGTTCGTCAGAAAGAACGAGGGTCTGATGGACAACAGCATCCGCGTGTGGTGGCCCATCCAGGTGGGCAACCGGTGGCTGTCCATCCGGCTGGAGCTGATGGGGCAGACTGTGGTTCTGACGACCGCAGTATTTGTGTCCCTCGTTATGTCGAACTCTGGCCTGGCAGGCCTCGCGCTGACGTCGTCGCTGAACATCGTGGGCCTGATGAACTGGGCGACGCGGATGGGCACGGAGCTGGAGATGGGCATGAACAGCGTCGAGCGGATGGTGGAGTACATGCGGCACGCCAGTGAGGCCCCCGCGGTGGTGCCGGGGAACAGGTGGGGGGCTTCACGCGCCCCCCGTGGCGCCTGGTATGACGCAGCGGCGGCGCGGGGACTGACCGGGGCCGTGTGTGCAGGCCGGAGGCGAGCTGGCCGAGCCGGGGGGAGGTGCGTGTGGAGGGCCTGGTGGTGCGGTACCGGCCTGACCTGCCGCCAGTGCTGAAGGGCGTTTCGTTCACCGTCCCCCCCATGCATAAGGTGGGCATCTGCGGGCGCACCGGCTGCGGCAAGTCAACGCTGCTGCTCTCCCTGTACCGCATCATTGAGCGCTCCGCCGGGCGCATTGTGGTTGACGGGGTGGACATCGCGGCCATCGGCCTGAGGGACCTGCGCTCGCGCCTCTCCCTCGTCCCCCAGGACCCTATCATCTTCTCCGGCACCGTCCGCTCCAACCTGGACCCCTTTGGCGCGTCATCCGACGCCGAAGTGTGGTCGGCGCTTCACCAGGCCGGCCTTTCTGGCTTCGTCTCCTCCCTGCCCGTGCGCCTCCTCTTGCGACAGGGCATCGCGCCAAAGGGAGTGGTTCAGATCCGCTTGGTAGTCACGCTGAGATGCTTGCAGGGAGGGCTGGACTCCGAGCTGCAAGAAGGCGGCGGGAACATGAGTGTCGGCCAGCGGCAGCTGCTGTGCATGGCTCGAGCGCTGCTCAAGAAGGCCCGCATCCTCCTCATGGATGAAGCCACCAGCAATGTTGACAATACAACGGACTCACTGATCCAGTCCACGATTCGGTCGGCGTTCAAACAGTGTACAATTCTAACGATCGCCCACCGCCTGCATACAATTGTTGATAGTGATGCGGTTCTGGTGTTGGATGGTGGGGAGGTTGCGGAATATGCGTCCCCCGCCGATCTTGTGGCGACGCCAGGGTCGATGTTCCGATCTCTCCTGCAGACGGCCTCCCATCGCCCGGCGTCCGCCGGCCTCCGCACCAGCGCCTCCCAAGGCTCCCAACTGCGAGACTTAGCTTAACCTGTAGCTGTGTTGTTGACATTGTGATTGTCTCCGTTGTCATTTAACTCTTGTAATTCGAACCCTGTGTTCTGATTCGCAGCGATTATGTCCGTTTTGGATCAGCGCAGGACGCTCTGCAGATTCTGCCTCGACAGATCACAATCGCTTTGGCCTGTATCTGAGGCACATGCTTCCTGAAAAAGCATGAATGTTGAGATGTTCATTTATTTAATTGTAGACAGAGGTGAGTGGTGATTGATTCACCGGACGACCTAGGATCCGAGCCAACTGCTTGGAATATGTGCAATAAACGCGTCGTAAGTTGGCTTTCTGGGGTTCCTCGCTAGCTAAAAGGATGGTTCCTCGCTAGCTGATCATTGTACAGGCACTAACGGAACCAACTGATCGCGACTGCGGATCTCGTGTGCGATGATGGCGCACTAGCATCATGTTGGAGACAATATGCCTGAAATACGGGGCGCTGTCGCCTGAAGATTGTCAGGGAAAGAATCTCCTACGTCATTATTCGTTCCTTGAGTTTTACGTTCCGCTTTAGAAAGCTCTAACTGGAAGTTCCACTGAGTCGAAGTCACAAGGACTGGGCTTGGAAGAGGAGGCAGGCTACAAGATCTTAGTGAGCCCTTAGCCGTGTTTTTCCGGGATTGCGGTTCAGCGAAGCGTCCCATGTTCCTTAGACAGCAGTTTGCGCTTGGTTTACTGCCCGGTTCTTGTTCGCCTCGGGGTCTGCTCTCTTCTCCAAGCGTACTAAATTATGTCTTGTGAATTCAGTTTTGCACAACGACGGAATGTGTAACAGCCTCGAGACATATGCTCACTCCTGTAAGGCCCGACAGCTTCTGACCCATTCCGCTGGTGACTAAGCTTGTTCGTTGGGAGCAGCACGCTTCAAATAATCGTTGGAATAGCGAATTATAAGCTTGTTGTTTAATAATTGTGGTAGGAATCCCGGAGTTGACCATTCGTGACATCTCGAGATGAGTTGTGCGGTTGTTGACATACGTGAGTAGGCCTTCTCCGGTCAAACATCTGTACAATGGATCCCCATCCCGATGTGAAAATCGTGTTTTAGTTTTCTGTATGCAGCATGAATGCTGTAGTCAAAGTTCCGTGTCATGGCAATAGCACACTAAAATCCCGGCAAATTTGAGTTCGTACACTGGTGCATGTCTTGAGTATGTTGCACACGGCTTGTGTTACCAAACAGACCTCGTGTTCCAAGATGTTAACATGCTAGATCATTAGCACGTTGGGCTCTGATAACTGACACACAAGGTGACTTCTCGTCGTTTGAGCACCATTTTAGCACATACAAGCGCACTGTACCGTCTACTAGGCTCGAACTGGCAATGGTTACCTTCATACCGTATCTGCCTTGTTGAAATCATGAACATTTAGGAATTTTTGGTGCTTTATGGGAGAGTTGACACCGTTCTGGTGGCGAGCGTAGTGAGCAGAAATGGCACAGGGAAGCGCCAGCCTTTGGTTTGCTACTAACCCAAGCAAGCGTTGGTGTGAAGTATTCTTTCTTCTGTACAGCCCAGTATGGATCATCGTGCTCCTTTGCGTTGTGGTCCCGTTTAAATTGTATGAGGTGCGCTATTCTTGCAACGCCACTTCTCTCGTGCCAAATCCTATGATGAAAGTCCTTTCAAGGTATTGTTTATTTTTTAAATTTTGGAGCTTGTAATCTTGAGATGCTAGCAGGCCGATAGTACCTTCATCAACGTCTCCGTTGACTGGTACATCTGTGTAGTCCCGCGCGCCACGAAACTGTGAGAGCGCTGAAATTTCTTTGTTCTTTGTAGAAGTGGGATGAGTGGAGCTATTTGATTTGTGGAGTAGTCACGCCAACGCCCCTCATCCTCTACCCTCTGCTGTTTCCCTGCGCCGCGGACAAGGAAAAACCGCTACGGGAGCGTTACTGGGTGAAAGCAAATGTGTGGATATTTATTTTCGGATTCATCGGGAACTACTTTTGGACTCACTACTTCTTTCAAGTCTTGGGCGCGGCTTATACGATGCCTTCTCACACACTTAATCATGTATGCACGACCCTACTTCTTGACTGGAAAACTCAGGAATTCATAAATGACTAACATCCAACTTAGAACCTGGATGTTATACTATCCCTGCAACAGGGAGGAAGGACGCATTCAATTGTCCCTCATCTCTTATTGTCCTTGTTTAGACAGCATACTTCCTTGGAAGTCGTGGCGTGCATGTGCAGGCCACAAGAGTACAGGAAAAATCACAATGATGTTACCACTGGTCAATTTGCATTATAAAGTCGCGAAAACAGTGTCTTGAGTACTGCAATTCGACAAGCACTTCCGGCATCCTGAGAGAATTGCAATGTTGTTTCTACCCCAATAATCGGGTACACAAAAAGTTTATTCCTAACATGTCTGCTACCTAAGGCCTTGCACCAAATTGGAGTGAGTTGCTTCACTGAAAAGCTGCCCATCCAAAAACCTCCGTCGCTTTCCTGAGTAACTATCTGCATTGACAGATCAAGCTGTTACCAATGAAACTCACGGAGGCACACGTGAACGCCTGGTGCGAAACGCTAAGGTTGCGAGCGATGCATGTTGTGCAGATTCCACTTGTGACTTACGGCCTGACGCATGCTTATTTCTGCTTGTACCATGCACTCTCAAACGTGCTCATACGGCGAACGCTCGCTGCTGCAAAGAGCTGTGGCTTCAAGCGTCCGTGGATTGCAGCCGGTGCCGTCATCTTTACATTGTCGTACGCAACAGCGTTCATGGAGACGTTCACCATCGCGAATGTATGCCTCTGTCTACATCATGGGATAAACCACCCGATCATGCGCTGTTGACCTTTCAATGAACAGCAATCGCCAACCCTAAGGGACTGTGTGTGCAGTACCCATACTACACCCACAAGAGCAAGTCTGCTATGTACACTGTGGGCAGTCTATTCTATGCTATCTACTTCTGGGTGAGCTTTCCAGCATTCTACTTCATGGATGAGGATGCCAAGGGACCAAGGGCGTCGCTTGGGCGTGCTGCATGGGACTCTCTTGCATCTGGAATGCTTGTGACAATAATTCTCGATTTTTGGCGCCTGGGTATCGGACCAATCGTGCCCAGCTCTGCAGGCGCTGGCGAGGTTCCAGGTTTGCCATGGATTGGAGATTAATGGCTGTGCTCCACAGTAGTTAAAAACAGTTGTTAACATTACATTTATGACAATCCTTGAATTGTGTCACATAGGTCAACGCATCGGCGCAAATGTGAAGGTGAATATGATTACTGCTAGCAGATTGAGTGACATCAAATCATAATCCACAGTACAATCACAGGGAGGCACGTCGCACACTACCAGCTTCGAAATCTGACAAACTGACCAATTTCACCAGGGGTCAAGAATTTCAACAATCTCAAGCCGGTTTTCAAAACGAGCCAACACAATCGAGCTCGCAACCCCTAGTTTTGATGTTAAATCATCAAGCTCTCTCAGTCTATTCGGCTCGCCATGGTTTGCTCGAATACTCGATTGATTAGCATGGGATCATCATGGGCTCGGAACAGATACGATTCTTGCATGATATCCGCCAATTCCAAGATTCCCTCCGCAACCGATGTCAGGTTTAGCAGCGGCTCTGCCTTTATTCTGTTGTAGTACACCGTCATCGCAGAATCCAGCGCCATCTACACAGCAGCCGTAAATTCAAGGAATCCAGAACACGATGACGCAATCCAGAAATGAGCAATGTTGGCAAAAAAGGATTCAACAACAAAAACGAGACAGCCTCGGCAAGGGTGATCAATCATGCATGCCTTCAGAATCATTATCATAACGCAATATGTGGTCTCGCGGCTCTGTCAAACCGTTCAAAACATGATGAGTGAATGCTGCGCAGCGAGCCTGATGCAGCACCTGGGAGGCCGTAGGCTTGAGGATCGATGACCGCCTCCACGCGTTCTGTGCTTCCGTGTTCTGCATCAGTTTCCCAAAGACGCTAGCAGTTTGCGCCTCCTCGACATCATGGAGTAAGTCACCAGTACGGGATGGTTTGAGGTGCTTCCTGTATGCTCGCCTACCCTGTCAGCATGTAAATAAACAATGAACTCAACAGCGTAACCCCTAACACACATACTGCGTGCCTGACTTGCTCTTGGATGTCATCATCTGAAGGCATTTTAAGCCCCCTAACACCAGCAGCCTCCAGCAGCATTTTGATAGTAACAATGCTGCCATCCAGGTCGTCTCTGAGGTCTTCACTGTTGAATATAACCGTTGGGACGCCCTTGCAGCCCTCCAGCGTAACTTTAGTAGCCCCTTCCCAGACTTCCAGCCACCACTGGGCAGAAACGCCTGCGACCAAGGCAGTGGGTATCACAACAGGGCTTAACTGAGTCACAAAACTCTTGCTGACCAGGAAATGACGGCGAGCACCAGAAGAAGACTTCTTAGAGCTGGACAGGCTGATAGAGTTCAGCACAGGGTCCTTAATGACAAGGAAGCAAACCAACTCGGGGATGTGCCTGCGCCACAAGCTCATGACATTGCCCATGCGAGGATCCTTCATCACCCACGGGAAGTGCCGCCTCATATCTTTCAGTTGCTTATCAGCAAAGCACTGCGCCACAGCAAGCCTGTCACTATCAAACCGCTGCAACACAAGCTGTAAAACTCGGGGAAACGCACATCAAACCACTCCTCCTCCTGAGGCAGCAGGGAGGAGGCGTTCACCCCAACCCCGTGGGTCGTGATGCCACGCTTTCGGAGCGCCTTCATGAACTGGTCGTGGAAATTGAACACTTTATTCTGCTCGTAGTACTTCAGCTTGTTGCCAGGGGTCACCGCAATGGAGTCCTTGTTGCCCCCAAACGCTCCCAGCAGCATAATCAACCTTGTGGTCATGGAGGTGCCCGAGTTGTGCTGACCGAGAACTACTATTCCGCCCTTGCCTCCTGTCGCTGCTGGGTCGAATTCTGAGCCATACAGCTCCTGGAGAACTGCCACATCGTCAAAGAGTGAAGGCACCGTCACATTGCACGCAGCTTGATTTATCCTGAGCTCTGCAAATCAGATTTACGGATTGTCAATTGCAATGGAGGTCCGGATCCATTTTGAGCGGATACTAACATCAGTTGGTAAGTGTACGGATGGATAGATATTTCCCTGGGCTTCCCAAGTTTCAGTTACTAACAAAACAATGCCAACAGCAACATTGCAGAGGCTTTCCCCATATCTTTTCTGCGTTCAGTACAGTGACTTTTTGGCATATTCTTAGCGCATTAACAGGTCAAGCAATGCCTAGCGCTGAAGTTTCTCACCTGCCACCGTTTTCACGCCGCTCAGTTTACTACAACGATCAAAACGCTGAAGATACGCAAGGGATTTTCAATACGACACTGGTGGTATGGATTCGTGCAGCTCGTATACTTTGCTAAGGATCTACTTCTTGAGAATATCGCGAATAGTAGCGTAGCATTTCATCTGACTGGGCTGATTGATAGTTTGCCACTGTAGGTGTCAAGACTATCCTCGTGTGTGATAGTTTGCCACAGCGGGCCACTCACAGGTCGACCACTGTACCAATTATAGCTTTCTGATGACTTGTCTTTCCAGAGTATTCACTTCGCGTTTGGGATGAATTAACGAAACTGCTGCAGACCAGCCTGGCCTGTGTCGATATTTGTGCACAAGACATCCAAGCGCGGTTTGAAAAATTGCCAGGATCCTCCCTCTTTCAAGGAATAATGATGTCATATGTGCAAGTTAAATGCCACTATCTAGGATGCTGCGAGACGACGTCACCCAGCTTTGCATGACTCGTGGGGTTATACAAACTTTTCAGCGCTTGAAAAAGGACATTTGCCAGCCGAGTAAGCTACCTTAGAGTGACTGAACCACGAATGCACAATGGCCACTGCGGGAAACCGGCAGCTCCCGATTTCCCGCCATCCCGCATGCGTATCTCTTAGAACACGGAACCATGGTGTGAACACTCATAGAACATACTCCCATTTAAAACTCACTCCAAATACCAAGATCCACTAGATGTGCGGGTTTATCGCACAAGTGTGCTGAGTACGGCTTCATTCGTTTAAGTGAATGCAGAGTAGGAAGGCCTCGTAAAGGGAATTTACTGTAACTACAAGTGTCGAAAGCCCGAAGAGTTTGGCGCAATCTGGTCCAACTATACGTCAGCGTTAGAAATCACAGGTGTGGCGGTCACTTTGGGCAATGTGTTGAGAGTGCGTGCGAGGTCACTCAAGAGTACACTATATAACCGACACAGTAAGATCTCAGACAATTAAATCAGAAAGGGTTTGGTGCCTTTCCAACACAATGGCCTGTTAGGCCCAAGCTGTGTGGCACATTTGATCGCTGCTAGAGATTGCTATGAGAAATAATCGAACTTTAAAGCGGTGTAAAATATTTCCATTGTAATCCTACAGCCTGTTCACTTCAACTCGACACGATTGAAAGCCTTTCTCCGCAGCAGGTGCACTTTGAATGCCTCCTAATCGCAGGACACAAACTCACAAGAAAAAACTCAAGCATGCGATGTGCCTTGCGTTCTTGCTTTGATTGACAGCGCATATTTATACAATTGTTGTTTCCAGCTGTGAAGAAGTTCAAAACGAGTAATAGCTGGCAGCAGAACCTCACACTTGTTGGTACATCAAACAGGCAGCAGTGCGCCAGCGCACGCGTAGGGCCTGTCACATGCCGGGGCATCCCACCACAAGAGCACTAAGCAAACTCAGTCATCCCATAATATACAACTGCCTTGAGTTATACATGTAGCTGAACAACAAGCACGGCAACAGCAGCAGCCAGCTGAAATTGATCTATGTCCAACAGGAGACGAATTATTTGGTTTCATGTCGAACATGGAGTCGGTTGGGTCCGGCAGCTTGGCATTGATTTTGGGATCTGGATTCAATAGAGAGCATTGCACGTGTGAAGCAGTGTACGGATACAAGCAGGCAGTCGGCATGGCATGCCAGGTGCGCTGCAGCCTATTTGATGCACCAATAACATGAGGCAACAAAGCTTTAATTTTTTGGTTTCTGAGGAAGAAAGGCAACGAAGAAATTCTCCGGGTGGTGGCAGCAGCTGCGAAGTTGTTGGAAATAGTGCAGCGTCCTTTAAAGCACGGGTTTCTGGGATGCTAAACTTGTTTGCTTTTCAATTGCCTGTTCTGGGCACAGGCAACGCTATAAATAGAGCAAGGCCAATGAGTAGCCTTGCAGTGAATGCTCTGTACCAGTGAGTGCATGAGCTGCTACCTCTTGCCTCGAACAAAGATTGAATTACTGCCCAAGTGAACCGTCATCTGACACACCAGGAGGCGACTGGGTGAACATACAAGTGAAGGAGTATATGCTGCATGTAAGTACGCAAATACTGACGGCAGCAAGTTGAAATCGGTTTTAGACCGGATGCTAGATCATATCGCTAGCATGAAAAGTATCAAAATAATCATTGGCTGTCCCTTTCTGTGCAGTATCGGTGTGCTTTTACACAGCATGACAATTAGAGCCAAGTGGCACAATTGTCAGTAACGGTGACAATCATCAGTTATAATGGCAGTATACTTCATATTGGTTCCGCTCAACCTTTGTCATGACAAAGCCAGGGTTATGCCAAACCCTGGTGAAGTTGCAGCCTGTCTCACATCTAGAAGAGCTGACCGCAACCTCTCTAATTTAACATTTTTGAAAGTACAATGAAATATTTATTTGTTTTGAAACGGATGCATTGTACTAAGTGACAGGGTACGCCA
>JAULKQ010008314.1:0-13416 GCA_032356285.1 Smithsoniella earleae | reverse complement strand
GTTTCCAGCCCTGCCTCACTGTAGCTGCTCAATGCAATAGCATTCAACCTGCAGTACTTCTCTGGTGCCATGTCTTCACGTACACCATGTCCTGCACTGTTGAATGTCACTGAACCTTAAATTTATCCAAGATGGTGACACAACTGCAACACTCCCGATTTCTGTTCCACATGTGACATGAGCAACACAAGGAGAGGATGTTTTCATTGGAGCACCATAAGGCATATGTGTGCTGAGATTATGTGGTATGTTAAGCACATTCAAGCCGGAATGCCCATGTTGAGCCCCCTTATAAGCTGATGGCTGCCATGTTCGTTCAAGATCACAGCAAAGTACAAGAATTATAAATTGACGCACACATTGTTCAGATGCTTATGAAATGTGCACCAAGTGAACCAGAATCTCATGTCTCGCGTACACTTGTGCCTCAGGCCTGGCACACAACAAGTTTTTCATACTATCTTACAGTAGTATTTCATAATATTTCTCATAATTAGAGCACATCCAGGCATTCATCAGCATTTGTCATGCATTGAACTAAAGATGAGTTGTAGGAACATGCAAAGCTTTTACTTGGACTTGAAAGATTGTAGTGCGCTTGAACAGCAAAAATCATCAAGTGGGCACAACATGTAGGTAACAGTCATCAAGAGTAGTCATCTTCTTGCCATGGATCAAATAGCAGTCAAGAACTTGATGTGATTTCACTTCACGACATCTGAAAGTCTCTTGCTGCCATGCCACACTCATCAAGCAAAAAGTACATTTGCTTGCAAAGATTTGCACATGTTGGCGCAATTCCCTTACACGTTGTACGCAGTGCAAAGTGATAACAGCAGTTCAACAACTGCTGTTATGAAGTCCACCAGCAATCAATCCAGAAATCTTAACTCTCAGTCAATGTGAAATGGAGAGTGGTCATTTCTGTACACAATATTGAGCTCCCTGATGGTGCCCATGTACGATCACACTCTGTCGTCACTGAAAAATTTTCAACACTTCCAGAAGACATGTTTCTTTTACTGATACCTGAATGTTCCACCTTTCTGACACAGTACTCACATTGCCGTTAGGCATAGCTGGTGCCTCGTAAGTGCATGGCATCGTATATGTTCCTATAAAGGTGGTTGGCCACATCCGCGCATACTTTCAACCATACATGGTTGCTTGTTTGAAGACATCAAGATCTTCAGAGGTTGAAACACGAAGCAAACTAGATGTGTCCGCACAGCTGTCGTGCTCTCACAGGTGTTCTTTATAAGCGCCCTTACGCAGGCTCGCTCAAGGCTTTGGACCTCGAATCCAGCAGAGAAAATGATCGCGTATCACAATCTGGCTATCAAACGCAACACCTTATTTGGACAGGCTGATGTACCCCTGTGTTTTCTCATTCTCCAAACTTTACAGCTGCTTGAAGCCAAGCTGAAGGAATACACCCATAGCGCACTGTCCGACTGAGCGAAGAAAGCGGAGCAGTGCTCGCTGCACTGGGGAGATAGTTGTAGTTACAGGAACAATGAGCGACGTCTGGTTAAATTTATAGTGTAGGCTACTCTGGCACAAGATGCGCAAGTTGCGATGTAGAACTTGTAGAAGTGTGTATTAATAAGGTGTTGTGTTCACCGGCAGCTGATGTGGCATAATTCGGAGTCGTTGCCGTTGCGTTTAAAGACTACCTTGTGGCGACGTCGAATGAAATTTAAGAAGCGATGTAGTTCCACGGTATAGCCTCGCATAGCCCAGTAACTAGCTCTTCTTGGGGGGTGCGGCTATGCATGCGGGCTCATGACGTCATTCTCGACACATCTCACCAGGAACCACCCAGCTTTCTTGGGCGACAGCTAGCAACATTCCATAAACCAAACAACCACTCTCCGACGTTCCTTTCGTTGGAACGATCCGTCCTGTGAAGAAAATGACGATCCAGGTGCTTGCAACAGCTGTTCAAGATGCTTCTGAGAGTGCGCGTGAGAAATTTGTGCGTTTGCCATTAAAAAACGATTTAAACTTCTTCATAAGTATGTAGGGGCAGTACAAGTGGCACCAGTACCAGGTGGTGGGTCGTTTGACCCCCACCGATGCCAACCCAGAGCCAACCGTGTACAGAATGAAAATTTGGGCCACTGATGCAGTGCGAGCTCGTTCTCGCTTCTGGTATGCCATCATCTGATTTGTGCCCGTGGCCACATTGAATGAAGCCCTGTAGTTGCACAGCTGTAAAAGCGCTTTGCACGGCTTGTTCAGATCACGTCTTTGCCGCGCAGGTACTTCTTGTCACGCTTCAGAAAAGTGAAGAAGGCCAACGGACAGATCTTGGCTATCAACGAGGTACATGTTTTGACAGACAGCTGTGCAGCAAAGCTAGATGCGTTTTCCGACCCCGTGTAGACGAAATGCTGGGGCTGACACCTGTGAATGCGCAGATCTTCGAGAAAAAACCAACTGCAACAAAGAACTATGGCATTTGGTTGCGATTCCAGTCTCGTACAGGCTACCACAATATGTACAAGGAGTACCGGGATCTGACATTGAACGGTGCTGTTGAGCAAATGTACACAGAGATGGCTTCTAGGCATCGCGTCCGTTCTCATCAGATTCATATTATTAAGACCACAGTTGTTAAGGCAGCAGACTGCCAGAGAGAGAATGTCACCCAATTCCACGACTCTCAGATCAAGTTCCCAGTGGTAGAGAAGTATGTGCCCTCTGACTACATGACATGGTTTCATTTTTGTATCTTTTGTGGACCTTGGATGCAAATGTACAAATGTTTCTGCATGAGAGCCAATTTGTGCATCCAGGTGCATCCGCCCCGAGAGCCGCAAGTACAGGACGTTGTTCAAGGCGTCACGCCCAACCTTGGCATCGTTCTAAGAACTTGCTTGCACACGGCACAACTCAATGGTTGTTGCTCTTTGGGTCAGTGGTTTCAACAACCTAGTAGCTCAGTTTCCTAACATATGGGTCCATAACTCATCAAAGTTCAGGCATCGAAGTCGTGATTGTTACATTGGTGCAGTCTAGCTAACAGTTTTGGAAAACCCATGCGGATCATTGCCAACTTGGAACGTGTAACATCTTGTATGCTTGATGGTAGAATCTTGTACGTGACGTTACTCAGGTATACAGACTTGTGTCAGTGGACAAGCGACTTCGTTATCGAGATGTAAGTTGACTGGGAATATGGTGTGGGGCCCATACAAGCAGCTCTCATGCCAGTCAACACGTACCATTAGAGCTTTACTATCTCAACCAAGGCATCCGACAACCACGGTCAATCTAGTCGGTTTCAAGTTTGTTGTACTGAGCTGAGTACTGCAGTAATTTTACGCATCGATAGTTCATACATTGTTGTAATAGCGCTTGGGGGTATTCTCACCCAAATGTATCGTAACCTTCTGTTTGAATAATTGGCGAGAATTCTAAGAAGAGCATATTGTAAAATCAATTGGAAAGGCGATCAGCTCGGGGTCTCCAAGTGAATACGAAGGTCAAACAGTCCCTCTCCAGCACCTAGCCGCGAAACTGGGAAAGTGTATACTTGGCTGTGGACTAGCGGGATAGATAGTGGACGAAGAAACAACGCACTAAAGGTTGAGGAATTTCGTAGCGTTGAGGAAGTACTTCAGTACCTTCTCCTTCACCCCCAATCGGAAGGCCCGGGTTACGGGACAGTCCTACGTTTGGGTCCATTGCTGGATAAGGTTGGAGAGACTTCAAGAAAAATATTTGAAACAGTCTTCTCCCCGTTGTGTGCCTGGAATCACTATGACCGGTGGCCCTCTACTGCACTTCCATCTATTTGATTTAAAAGCATGCGACAGCTTTCCTACTCTTGTGCAGGTACACATGGCATGATTCAGGCTATGAGAACACTGGATTCTGGCATCGTATCGACTTTTTCTATCTGTAATCCATGGTGCTTTTGCTGCAGTACCCTCAGCAGTCCTCAAACACCAGCAGATGCAGCAGCACTACACAGCTATTCGACGGTCACATGGCGGCACCGGGTGGTGACAGGGGTCCAGACGCGAGGCGCAGCTGGACAGCAATGCACCCTGCCCTCCAAAGGCGCTGCCACGTCCACTGGTTCGCTGGGGGCCCCGGAGGGCATACTGTGCCACATGGCACTCTCCTGTGCTGCAGAGACACCCACATTGAGGATGTCCTTGGGGTGCCTCACAAGCACAAGGGCATCGCCTCTGCTCTCATGTGGCAGGCATGCTCACAGTTCGTTGGAGGTAGTAGTGTGGCCCTCAGAAGAAACCGGAGGGCACTCTGGAAGGATTGCTTCTACGTGTCCTGTACGGCGCAAAGAAGGATGCGGCAGCGGACCTGAGAATAGATCACCAGTTGGACAAGATTCGAATCAAGTAGCTCTATCATTCAAGTGTGCAACGTGTTTGTTTACCACTGTGGAGGGGGTCGGTAGAATTATGAAACACTTGGTGTATTCAAGCTTGATTCTGTTCAACTGTTCTGCACAGGCTGTTGGACAACAAGCACTTGTGTTGCAAGCAGTCACAAACACGCAGCCCTTGGGCTGCAATAGCTTCTCAAGGATTCAACTGTGCAGTTGTTCATTTCTTCGGTGGAGTACGTACATCTGTTAGAGATTTGTTTCGATTTGAGGCTCACGAGCTCGTAGATCAAGTATCGTCTTGTGTTCACATAGCAGAGGTGTAGAAAACTCATGCCAGTTCTGAGCCGAAACACAAGCTTGATACATGGCATGTGGCTGCAACTCCTTTCGCTACGCGCAAGCGCTGAGAAGCGAAACTGAGCTCTGCTCTATGATGAAGCCCTTCAGCTACAGCATTCAACTGTTGGAGCGTGTTCAACAGATGTATATTAGTTGTATAAGTGCAGTTTCAAGCCTCCTGGGCGTACCTTTGAAGAGGATCATATTGTGTAATGGGGTATACATATTTGTGAACAGCATCTGTGGTCATAATAAATGATTGTGTACGTTGAAGCTATCTCACATCATTAGTATGCACACCGCAGCCAGAGCGCTGCAATAGCTCTGCAAGATCTCACCTCTTGCAGTGCAGATGCCGAACATTCCCTTCTGGTGTCAATGGCATCCACACAGTACAAAAATCGTGTTGCATTTGAAACTCTGTAAAAAGCTTCTGATGGCACACCTGCGCCCTTACTTTTCTTCACGTGGGCGAAAGTGCCTCCCTGAACACTTTCACGCGTGTTTGCCGGAACATTGTTTCTGTCCGGCCGCCCCCTGATGAACTCGAGGAAGCTCGTTTTTATTTTGAACTTGAATTTTTCTGCTGGTTCGCCCTCGATGTTGCCTTTCTTAAGATCCAGCTGCCTTTCTAGCAGCCTCTACTGCTTCGCGGGCCTATTCGTTTAAAGAACGCTTCAAATAGTGCGCAGATTTGTACGTTATATTCCCTGTTACTGGTGGAGAACGATGAACTGCGTTTTCGTTGCCCGTAGTGGCTTCATCATCTATCGGAGTCGCTGCGGTGTTCTATGATCTGTGCATGGAAACACAGGTTACTGAAATGTCCATTTACTGCACTTCTTCGGCCTCAGACACAATTTCTTTACATTATATATTTCCGATGCGTGGTTATCCCTGCCCCGCTCGGCCATCTTCACTACACAATTCAAATTCAAAACTCAAAGTTGACGCAAAACCCCGCGTAAGTAGAACCTCACTTAATGCCAAGGCAATATCTGTGCAATCATTGCTGTCTGGTTCTCTCGAAACCACGCTTTCCGGTTGACATGCGCAGGCTAAACAGGTCTTTTGATGCCCGGAAGATGTAACAGCGCGGTGTAGGGAGCTATATGATACTTACTTTCCGTTACTACGCCCACGATATTGGCTGTACTCCTTGAAGATAAGCCTACTTCCCGCTGGACAGTGGCACTCCACGATGTTCGTTGCCAGCGTTGCGCGAGTTGGTCGCTTGCTCCGATTCAACATTGCCTGTCATAGTGGCTAAATAGGGGCTAACGTCCTTTGATTAGTTAATTCTGGTGAACAGAGCTGTCAAGTTTTGGCGAAATTTGACTGATGTTCACAACAGGAGAACACTAGCGGGCAAGCCTTGACTGTCTAAGAATTTTTTTTAGAATATGGGAGGTAAGCCTTGCTTAGATAGTCCTAAAACATTGCAATGCGAACATTGAATATCCGAGTCTCTCTGCAGACGCATTTACCTGCTGCCATGCAAGCCATTCATTGTACTTCGTACATGCAAGTCCTGAACTGTACAACAATCATGATTATTATGTGGCAGTTTAGAGCAACACAGGGCTCTAGAGATCCTGCAAAGAACTGATAGAGATAGTTGTGGGGGTTGTATACGCCAAGTAATAATCCGACACTTCACAGTCTGGCACAGAGGTTTTACACTAGGAATTGTGCAGTTATTTAAATCATGTTCCACGATGCCGATCAACTGCGGTGACGCTGTTTCTAAATAAAGACGCTAAGCGTGTTACATATGACGGATTACTACAACATTGACGACTTTTTAGCCAGCGAAACGGTACGAACGTTCAGGTATTGTGACCCAGCAGCGGTGCTCGAAAGGAATTGCCTCCATTTTCAAACAAGAAACACCTCAGATAATTATCATGTTCTTATACAGTTTTTCCCCACCGTGTTTACATGCGGTTCCACGCGCACTGCAAAGATTCTGGACGTGCCAAATAGTGCCCCAGGAGATGATGTGCGTCGTCAAATTATCTCGTCAAATTATGCCCAGCACTTCCATGTTATAACTTGCATTACGTCCATAAGATGTCTGGAAGATCGTTTTTCTTGTACAGTACATGGCTATCAACCGCACTCAGTTCTGTAGGTAGAAAGTCAAGCCACATCGGATATACCGTGGTGGTTGTGCGAAGCTTTACAGACCCACACTTTAGCTATTATACGCAGGCCTAATTCTTTGGGGGAAAAGTGCGCTCGTCTTCTATGTATGTATATCCAATGCAGTACCGGTGACGTGCGACACAGATGTCTCAAGTTCTCGTCTTAAATACATGAGCCAGTACTGCAGGATTCAGCGCAGACTTACAGCAGGACCTGCTTGTGAAAACTTGAAGGCTAGATGTCCATACTTCTTCACGGCAGCGAGCGAATTCTGTAAAATGTGCGTAACCATCTTGCTAATATGCTCTGGTGAATCGCTAATAGGAATCCACAATGTCCTTGTGGCATCCAGGTGAGATACCTAGCTCACGATTGCTTACTAATTACTTCTTGGAACAGAACTATTGCCACCTCAAAGCCTGCTGTAGCTCTACCTTAAATTCAATCTCTTTGAATTAGCTGGTTGGTTAACCCGAAGTAATCTCCGACTTGTACACGAGTTTCGCATAGATAAGGATTTGGGTTTGTCCGTTGTGGTGTACAACATTGTTGCAGGAAGTGAAGATTGAGCTAGTCAGCCATGAGCTGAAAACGTCGATAGCATCTTTAATGTTTTAGCTATTTCCTTCAAACGCTTTTTCAAACCAGCGATGAAAGTAGACACAAGTGAGGGTCATGTGCAGAGACCAAGCACACCGCGATGTGTTCGTGACAGGCCTCATCAAAATATTCTATTTCACGTACTTTCCTTGTTATTGGGCAATTTCGCTGGTTACTGTGTCTTCTTTAGAGTCATTTCTAAGTGGAACGTCTACTGTAGACATCTATCAACTGATGTTGCTCTTTCCAAAGCGGTGTTCACGGCGTTCCGAGAGCGTTTCTGCAAGGTCGCAGAATGCGCGTTGGTGATGAACCGTAATCCCGACAAGGCTGAGTTGCTGCAGAACCTTAGTTTGGAAGAACTGTTTCGTACGCAACAACTCTCTCCAAGTGCATCTTCCAATCTCCTCGAGCAAGTACCCTTTTTTTGTGCACGGAAAACTGTTGAACATAGCAGTGTTCACTTTTGAAAAAGCAACACAATTGACGTGCAATTTACCCCAGGCAGCAACGTGCAGCATAAGCTGTAACGCAGCCTTGCAGCGCGAATTAACAGTACTCAGGGTGCAGTGTATGATGGTGCAAGCACAGCAGCCTATCAAGGTAATATTGCAGTGTTTCAGCGGACCGAATAGCAAGCGGGTTCCAGAGAGGCCATGTGCGGCATTATAAACTAATATCAGGGGTTTTGAAGCGTGAAGTGCACTGTGCCTGCCATTGCTGATTTTGACACTTGCACGAGTTGTGATCAGGAAAATGATTGATACAAAGCTGTGTTGTGCTGTAATACATTCTTATTACAGTCCATCTAAATTTAATTATGATGATTGTGCAAACATCTTAACAGGGCAGGAAATAACCTTGCACGAAATAAAATTTCACTCGGAGTAACAGAAAATCTCGGAATTGATCAGGTTGCCCGAATAAACGCTACAGCTCCATCGCACTGCCAGCAAGCTATCAAGAAATAACTAGAGCAATCTACTGGGCATGATAGGGTGTACATGCCAGGGAAGAGGCAGGCAGATCACCATAAGGACGGCCAGTGATATTGGATGGTCAATCAGCTTGCAAAGTTGCTGTTATGAGTATGAGATGCATGTTGGCATTGGCTAGCTCTGGGTACGCTGAGCGAAGGACGAGGTTATGGAACAGGTTAGCAGATGGCGAGTACATGTTTCTGAGCACCAAAGATCGTCCATCCGAAGAAACAGAAGCCCGTGGATATGTCATGATGAAAGTCCGTTACGATGAACCATTTCTGGAGAAATCTTCTCGCGCATACGCTTCAATGTGTCGTACGCAAACCGTTTCTGACACAGTCTCAGTATCGGATACGCGATTACTGACAGAGGTGTCGCTGGCCTAGACACAGCGCACACGTCGTACCTGCACCCGAAAGATCCTTCTTGAAACACGCTTTGATAGTATAGAGCCTGGGATGATTCACGCGCGAAGTGTCAAACTTAAAGATGCCTCGGGTGAGGGTTTCCTACTACTTGCAATGATTCTCCCCGACTCGAGATGTTGTGCAGAACAAGATAACATACTGCATGGAGTGGTGGGCACCAACATCCTCGAAGCAGGTCCGAGCTGAGTGTCGATATTCGAGGTCTGCTTCCGCGAGGTAGACGGTTAACACCAACATGGAACTGACCAGAAACAAAATGCTCGACAGTGGCAGATGTACTGCATTCATCTCGCTTGGGAAATAAAACATGTTTTCGAGCACGAAATTCAAACAAGGCAATAACGTGAAACTGGTTTCAGGTGCTATTGAAGAATAGACGGCGGTCCCATACATGAAAAAAAGACAACAGCAGCCATATTAAGCTATCGACTTGATACAGAGTTTAGCAATAAGCTCTCACACATACTTGTAGCGCATCCGTGTTCCGAAAAAACAGACCTGCATCCCTACAGAAACTCCCCAAATATGCGATTAATACTTCAGGGCTCGTGTTATGTAGCTAAGATGGAATCCTAAACGACGCTTTGAAGGAACCATTCCGTGTTGCTGTGGTCGTGCTGATACGAGCGCATACACCAAGGGTAACAGCTCTACAATGTATGTACAAAGGATTGTGTAATTCGTCTCTCTATGTGAAAGGGTATACGTGCATGAAGTATGTATTTGTACTCGCTTGCTATCGCTCCCCTAGGTTCATGAACGACATGTATCAGAGAAGGTTTGGGGGTAACACATGTGTCAGAAGAACCATATGAATGAGATACGTGATGGGTTAATGTCAGGCGATACTGTGGATGCTCACGCGTGACTGCGTAGTTACGTGAAAAAATAACAAACTGCAAGTGCGATAAATAAACGTCAAGATGAGAGTAAATAAGCTTCGCTTGTCCCAATAAACTTGAATGGCTGACTGCAACTACCTTGCTCTACTCTAGTTGATCATTCAATCGGATATTGTTCACGTTAAAGGAATTCAGTAGCTGAAGAAATTGGGCTGCAAACAAGAGTCCTACTCGCGATGTCTTCATTGCAACACGAATCGGGAATAAAAATTAATCATGTTGCAAAGTTCTTTGGTGAAACATGGCTAGCAAATCATTGTCTGCAGAAAATTTCGCATTGTTCCGTATATACACGCACCATACAGAATCGTCCGAGGGATGATACTCCACTTGAAATCTCTCTTCTCCGGCTAAAAAGTGTCCATTGAGACAGGCGTGCCCATATCGAAAGACTTTTGCGTTGCCTTTCTGTGCAGCTCCTGGTCCCAACACCCTCGCGTGCTGCCTCAAAGCTTCAGAATCAACTTTAACTGTGGCCGACTCTTTGAATCTGCATAAATGCCTAAGCTCAGTTTGCATCCTTAAATGATCCCTCTCATAGTCTTAGTGATTCGCACGTTATTTTCAGCGGGCACGCTGTCCAAATTGGCAGCAACGGAATCGGTTGAGCTTCAACGCAAACAAAAGACCCTTCGGATACTGGTGTATTCTCATCCACATTAGCCCATCCTAATTGGAACTGCTCCCATTTAGAGATCGCATGTTTTGCGGTTTCGAAGGTTTTCTTGCCGTGTCCAATCTACACCGGAAATGGTACACGCGTTAGCCTTTGCAGAGTTGAAAAAAGATTTGAAATCTTTGTGCGAAATAAGTAAGTACAATGTGATTATCGGGACAATCCCTCAGAAATCGTGTTGGATACCATTAGCTGTCACTCGCGATCTTGCTTTTCGCCCTTCCACTTGCAAGGCCCATACAAAAGCGTACCAGAACTCTATGATTATCATAACTCCATAACAACCCTGGATCGAGCTCTGGTGGCGACGAACAGTCGCGAGTCAATCCAGGGCGAGAGATACTCACATCCGTGCATCTCTGTCGTATGGATTCGATGTCACGTTTTTTGAAGCGGCCAAATGCGAGAGCCGGCACAACTGGAGGTATAAAAAGCATAGCTACAATATGTTTACATACAGGTAGGTCTCATTTCCAGGGGCGCATGAACTTAGTGCTCAGTCCAAGGTCGTCTCCCTGAATCCCTGCGGCCCAACACACTTCAAAAAGTCTATCACTCATATGAAAATGTGTCTATGCAGTATTTCAGCGCTACGCACGCTGGATACTAAAGGAACGTACTCAAGTCGATGCTGCTAGGCTTAGTCGTTAATATGAAGCAATTCATGTCTACAAGTGCGACAGTATTATTCAGCAACATGTTCCACAAGTGTCCATAAACGAGAAGCCTGCGGTATCAATGACTCAAAACTACCTCCTTCGAACGTTACTTCAGTAACACGGTGATGTTGGTAGGTTTGATTGCTTTGAGTTGCACAATGGCTTCCTGCATGCAGCGTGAAGTATGCCATCGGTATGGTTGATGCATTTAACTGCGCCACGAACTATGCACCGAACGCAAGGAAATAATGAACTAATACATGTTTCGTCCTACCGTGATGAAGAGAAAGTGTTGCACATTTTCGAGTGGTTAGTAGCGCTTGGTTGCTTATGCCTTATTTCAACGTCATGTGTAAAAGCTGGGTTATGATTGTAGGACGTGAATGCAACTTGTCATCTAACACTTCGACCTCTTGATTTGCATATTTGATTGCACTGAAATAGGGCTTCGTATTCCTGATTTATATGTTGAATGCTGCAGGAATGTTACGAGCACACCTAAAATTAAACATGCTCCTGAGAAGCATGGAACGTGTGAAACCCAAATGCGAGGCACCCCAGCAAATACTACTTGCTAATCAAGGCTTTCATGCTTATCTGCTTTACAATCCAATTAAATTTTGATTTGTTGGGTTACCGGTTCGGTAATTCGGCTCGGTAAAGCGGTTTTCATCCCGCAAGTATGCGACATCAAACGAATCTGGTTTCTTTCACGTGACGATACGTGGAGATTTCAGGCCGACATGCACGACACAGGAGGGTCATTTGATAATCAAAGCAACGGTGGAAAAAATCTAAAATAGCCACAGCAACGCTTACGCTCAGGGGCGTTGTAAATATTTGACGCTCCCATACCTCACCTGCGCAAAGTATTCATCGTGAACACGAGATTTTTCAGATCTCTGAATTCTGTGATACGATGCATCGCGAGGGTTCAACGCCAAGATTTATCTCATGTATAGTGACACTCTTATTCAGTTTCAAGATTCACTTTTTTTTAACGGTCACCCAGAATGCTTCTGATGCGCTGCGATGTTCGGTGAAGCAAACGCCAGTCACACTCTGTTGTTCGCCTCAGAAGAATCTTTCACAACCTCCAAGTTGACACCAAAGTACTCTCAAGCTGGTTCACTTCAGATTACTTGTCGCAACTGCTGCCCCCAGTTCATCTGCACCATTCCTGGTCCTCGGACCTGCCGAATCAGATCAGTATTGTCTTCTGCTATCCAAGAGCTACACGGCACAACAAATGGATATACAGACAAATTTTTATATGTTTCATGGCACTAATACCTCACTAGGCTTATGATCCATGCGAATATGACGACCAATGTAACATAAAGCCAGCCATCTCAGATTTTTATTCCAGGAAGTAGGCCAAAGACACCTTCTAAAGCCAATGATGCACCCTTTCGACCCATGTATACGGGAATCCACCTTGTTACGCAGCGCTGAGATTGTACGCGCAGGTATAATACACGCCCGGGATCTAGGTGGCGAACGAATGAGAGCCCTTCATGCAGCGTACCTCTCTATGTTGATACTTCGCAATACTGAACGATGGCACACGCCAAATATGCATGTGTCCCGGATGAAAATATATGTATCCGTCCTTCTTTATGATGTTGCTTCGCAATGGCACAAAGAAAGTCTGACACTCACAACGTCACTTCTCAACCCCGATGGAAAGCTTCCGTTACAGAAGAGTTACTTACATTTCTCACAAGTACAGGTGCGTGGTTCACCGAGTTACCCCTAGTGACTGTAAACCTTCCCATGCAGCAGAAAGTACACAAACAACAAATCCGACCACATCCCCACCACCTATGAATGGGCCACACTTGATATGAGCGTTGACCAGAGCCTCCGATCCAATGATGTTAAATTACATTCGCGGGATAGTGCTCTATTGCACAACTCAACAAATACACACAACAGCACATATACTACATCTCTGGCAGGAAAGCCCCTTCAAACGTCTGCGCGCACGTACTGAGATCGTCTATTCACTGCGTGTGATGGATGTCCACTAATGCGCAGCTCACATCCCGAGTACCAGATTCTCCCACCGTAACACAGCACCACGAGGCAAATAGTTTCCAACGACACGTTCCCGATTGGACGGTATCAATCGAATTACAGACCCTCAAATTACAGAAAACATGCCACGACAACGCTAGGCTACATACAAGCTTGCAGCAAAGATGATGTCGCGCTTAATCAGCCGAACACCTTCCTCGAACTGGTCATACAGCGCAGTGTTCCCAATCACACGAGCAGCTCTGCACATCTCCTGGCACGCCCGCTCCAGCCGCGTG
>JAULKQ010008303.1:0-13433 GCA_032356285.1 Smithsoniella earleae | reverse complement strand
GGGGGGGGCGGGAGCAAAATGAGTTAATGATGCGTTGCAGCGTGTGAGATTTGGGTGCTCTAGTAACTGTATTGTCTATCAAGTATACAGGGAGGTGGTAAGGGGAAGTCCCTAGTCCCAATGTCCTGAGTTGAGATTGGGCCTAAAAAGGGGCTGGCAAGTGTGGAGTATTCGAGAGGAGAGTGCGGGGCAGCCTGAACCACACCACAAGTGATGCGGCAACTGGCAGGGAGTTGCCCCTCAAGGCAGATTTGTGAGTGACAACCTTGGTGCAGGGCTGCAACGAGTCTCCAAAGCCAACCTCACACACCTTGTTTGGCTGGAGGAATTCGTATGTTGGTGAGCAGGATTGGCAGTGTTGTGCTATCAAGGTGCGGAGATCAACATGGTATGGCTCTAGGGACAGATCCCGTCTCACATAAGGGGGTGCGGAAGCTTGGATTGAACTTCAAAGAGTGTGTATCGCGGAGTTATGGTTGATTTGAAGGGGATTTTCCTAAGCAGTTGGGTGAAGCCTGTGAAGCGATTTGTGATCTGAGGTGGGGACATTTTACACATGGAAGTACACATAAACCATTCAAATTTGGAGTGTGGGTGGTCGTGAAACTGCGCGGACGCGCCTGCATTCTATTACACCCTGCACCTGGACGTTCTGCGGAACTGCTTTTGTTGGAAGCGACCTAGCGCGCAGCTTACGTGTACACTGGTCCCAATTTTCGGGCGTGGTGAAAAGTCGCCACAGCGCAACGAAAGAAGACATCCGACGAACAACCCGCCATACGCAAGGCGGAGGAGACGTACTGTACTAAATGTAAAGCTGCAGATGCGTCCGTCCATCGTCGATGCCGCATGTGCCGCCAGTCCTGGAGACAGAATGCCCGTCGCTGCCTACAAGTTTTCTCATTGTCCCGGTTTTGGAGTCAGTTTCTACATTGCCTGGCATTAAAACTATCGCACAAGGAGTAGAACGCAGCGTTCACAACTACCCCGGCCACAGGTTTCGAGCAGCTGTGTTCTAAGTGTTCTGAGATCATACGTTGTCGGCTATACAGTGGACTCTCAAGTGTCCTAGCACACTCTCAATAGCAACTTGAAGGACCCAGCTATGGCTGGGGGCGCGACAAGCAATCTTTCCTCCACAATGAACCTTTCGAAGAAACACTATCTCCCTCTGCAAGTGGGACTCCAGAATTTTAAAAGCGGCAGTTGGATTGTCTATCTCCTATTCCAGACGTAACTGTTGGTAATGGCGAGAAGACCCCACTCCAGATCTAGCCCTGAGCTCCACTTGATAATACAAGATTATCACAGGTAGATACGACGAAAGAGTCTGAGAAGCATCGGAATACGCGTTGTGAGCGACTAACCACCCTCAGCGTTTTTTTTTGGGAGTTCGTCACACTCCACCCAGTGATGCTATATCTGCTTACTATGCGTTCGCCTTGCACAAACTGTCAACTTTGTCCCTTGTTTCCTGAATTGCTGGTTCGTATCCTTGTTCTTTGTATTATGGGGATACTATACCGAGGTACTCCCGTAGCTCTCTTATACAAATGCAATTAAAGCAAATGCTACTGTAGTATCATACCAGAGAAAAAGCAGTTGAGTCAGTTGTAAAATTTTACTGATTAATCACATGCGCTCCTCGTTGGAAGCCACTTTACTCCCCTAGCCTGTCGCTGTACCGGTAATGATGACAACTCGCCGTTGATGCGCTTACCGTTCTATACTCGTTGTCACCAAGAACTTTACGTTGACAATGCTACCGATGAGACATTTGAATAACATTTCAAACGGTCCACTTAGAAGCCACTTATTCGAGGACAAAATGAGTCACCGTGAACGTATGTTACTATATTACCAATGAGGCGCGAGGATTGAGGCAGCACAGCCCAGCCCAAGCTGGATTGAACAGTCAAGATATCAGTGGTGAGATTTTGCTTCGATCGGTCGAGTGTATCACATACCGTATCCGGCCAATCATCGTACATGCGAATTATCGTACAAACTTGACAGGATGACTGTAGGCTGTGTTCCGATATTTATCGCACAAGTGGAAAAAACGTTTATGTCTTGCTTTTCCATGCACAATTGCAGGCGGCCGCTGGTGCCTTGCTTGCTGTTCGCTCAGAGATTCTGTTTTCATTGCTAGTGTCGGACCTTCATTCTGCATCTTTTGTTCTGCTGTTGCAAGAAGGAGTGCGTAGAAGTTTCTCTCGAGCGACTAAGTGTTTTATCAGCAAAAATCGTACACCCCTCAATGTTTAATACCTCAGTCGATCATCAGTGTTAACGCGCAGCCTTCTCTGAGGCCATTGCAATGCATTGAGAAGGGTTGAAAACTTTCGTAACGTTAATTCAGTAGAAAATGGCAAGCTTTCTCAGTTTTGGGCGAGTGGATGACTGCATTTCAAGATTCCGGATGTTGCCTGCCCCAGCTTTTGACCTGCGTTCCTCATGGAGCGCAACATCACAATGTACTAAAATAATATATTGTACATCTTATATCATAAACTATACGTGTGGATGAATCAGGGGCATCTAGCGGTGTATTGGTGAATGTAAACACTGCGTTTTCAAGTACTCGAGGCTATGCGGCGGTGTTACTACCGACAGGGATGACAAAAAATTTCAATACCGCGCTTGGAGTACCAATAGAGTGCACTGACGTGTAATATGTTTGTACCGATGGCCGTATCATGCTTGTCCCATCAGATTTATTCCTTTCCTTAGACAAGCCCTACCAACCTTCGTCTTTCTACTCTATACATCTTAACAGAATGGTACTTCAGGCCCTCGTGATACTGTTATGTTAAAAAGTTTTTACTTAAGTGTCATCGACGTTTCTATCAAGCGAAGACGAACGTTACCACGAAGGTCGATAATGAGAACAGCTGTCTTTGTGTCACTTTTTTCACCTCACTGCACCAATATGGTAATTTCGAGAACTTGATGGAAGCAACCTAAACGCCAAGTTGGCTTTGTCCATTACATATGAGATGACGACTTCAGATCCACGCGTGGGAAATCAGTGGTTATATCGACAGGTGCAGAGAAAGACCTAATGCAAAGGCTACTGGCGACTCATTGCATAAATTCTGATTATATCAACGTGAATATCTAAATTCACGCGATGAGGATATTGACTCGCAAGAATACTCTTCTAGGTAGCGCTTCCCGCCTCAGGAGAAGCTCCCGAGACTGGCGTAACTACAGAGTACACAACGGAATACTGCCTGTTCACCCTTTGCAAGTGATAATGCTAGTTCTCTGCATGCACTAGCTGGGAATTCCGTATTGTCAAATCAACACTCGCTGAATTGAGTGGTCAACTCGCCTGATGTCTCAACAGCAAATTGGTTTCTAGCACCACGTGTAAGCAGATGGGCACAGCAAAAGTTTTTCATCAAAGCGGTGTTTACTACTCTATGGAGTTCCAGAAATTAATCCCCGGAATGCTTTATCCCCAGCCTCGATGGTTCGTTCTGTAGGTTGCATCTAAGTACGTACAGTAAGTCTCGAATCGCCAGAAAATCCCGTATTCGACGTGTATTAAGAGAAATGACTCATGTCTTAACCTGTAATTTGCTACACTGATGGCTTCCACCGTCACGTTTGTTATCTCAACTGTACGGGGAAAGTTGGGCAAAAAGCAACGACACTATGATACGTGGTAAGGGCAGAGCATGTAACGTTGGTAGACATTCAATGCTCATAACAACAAACAGAGAATCGCTCTGGACAATCTGAGAACACAGCGGCGAAATAATGTTTTTGCGTAGCCTCAAGAAATCATTTGGTCGCTCCAAACGGGGTGTGGGGATGACTGGACATCGCAACAACAATGACGACTCAATACCAATAACTTGCCTCTCTTTGAACAATTTTCTAAATCTACTGTGTTGCTTAATCATATCGCGTGAAAAAGCCGCCGAGATCGTGACCAGAATCTCTTGTGGGGAGACAAAGTACCTGCTGAGAATCGGATACCCGCTCGCTGCGGCGTGTGAATTTGTATGATTTCCACAGATACGCAGCTTTGAAGAAGAGGAAAACAAATGCAGCAAGAACTGGTGAATGAACCGCATTAAGGTTTCCCTGTTCAACTTTATTTTCTATCTATGTATATCTGTACATGTATCTGTAACAGAATCAAAAAATGTTGCATGTGGCTGAGGTGCATGATGCTGACAACATCGAGTGCAGACCACAATTCTTCTACCCACTTTCATTAACTTTAAGTCACTCCTTCATCTACTACTCTGCAAGTGTGCCAGCTAATTAGCATCCCATGTCAAGCAGGATGCGTACCAATCCCAATTCAGCACGTGGCACTATACTCACAGACGACGCCGTGTACGAACACGATCTTCACTAAAAGCTCTGCAGAGCTCTATTAGAGATAGAAGATTCCGCGTTGTTGCTGACGCTGCCTCTGGTTCATTCCAACCTATTTGGTACGCTTTTCAAGTATGCACTTCAGACTATAGTCCTTTAAAAGGCTACAGTTATGTTTCGTTCGCTTTGAAACATGAATTCTTTGATATCCCCATGTGGATTATGATGACTCTGGCTGCTACTGTCTTAAGGCCCCGATGGGCCCTCTTGCTCTGCATCCGTATCTATTATCTCATTCAGTTTGAGCTGTCGCTGAACAAGCGAATCTACAAAATTTGCACAATAGTTGTAACGAAGGTCATTTGATTTTTCTCATCTCTCTAATCTTGCTTCTTCTCAGGGCAGGGTTCGAAATTGACTAACAGATTCGTCAGCAGCAGTGGCCACCACTCCTTGATGGGATACAGGGTCGTATCTGACAATAAGAAATAATTGACTGGTTATGGGTGCTGAGCAGCTTGCGAATGCCGATACCCAAGAAGGCTTGAAGAAGCTGATGATTAATGATCTAAAGCAAGCAACAGCTCCGGAGACACCTCCAAGGACAGATGTAGTCACACATGGAACTTTAAACAATGGCAGTTTGGGTCAACAGCAGTCAGATGATGCTCAATCACAAGGAATATGGCAAGAGCTGCCAAGACAATACGAGCTCAGTGACTTCCAGCCAATAAAGAAACTGTACCGTGGATATGCTTCCAAAGTATACCTTGCAGACGACTTGATGAAAGGAAAATCTAAAGGCAAGGCTTCTGACTCGTCAGCAGATGCCGAAGGCAGACGTGTTGTTCTCAAAGTTTATGACCTTCTCCGGCTCTCTCCTCTGACGAAGTACCAGCTAGACAGGGAAATCCGTCTGCATGCTTCTATCAACCATAAAAACATCATTCGGCTTGAAGCGGCATTCACCCAGGTGTTCTAAACCATTTCCATTTCCCGCTTCACCCCTCTGTTCTTCGACGCGGTTGATAGCCTTCTTCGACCACCTCCGGTACGTAAAATACTTCGTGGCATGTATACGTTATGTGCTGACACCAATTGCAGACGGACTTTGCAATACTTGTCCAAGACTACGCTGCAAACGGAGATCTCTACACGTACCTTCACAAGCAGCGGATTAAGTATTCGGAGCGTCGATTGGTCAGGTCGATTTTGAAGCCCTGTATTGATGCCCTTTCGTACCTGCACACTCGGAATATTGCTCACCGTGACATCAAGCCGGAAAACCTGCTGCTAGATGGCAAATACAACATTAAACTTGCAGACTTTGGGTTGTCAATTTGTGTGACAGAGGAGAGTGCAGTCACACGGGCAGGAACTTTGGACTACATGGCTCCTGAGGTCATTGTTTGTCCACTGAAACGGCTCCCAAGTGACTTCAAGGACAGAAATGATCTGGCATACACTGTCAAAGTGGATTGCTGGTCACTGGGTGTCCTGGCATTCGAACTTCTGGTTGGAAAGACACCCTACCGCCACAGGGATGAGGTTGATATGCTTCAAACTATCCAAGCCATGGAACTGAAGTTTCCCCCAGATGTCTCAGAACTTGCACAAGACTGGGTACAGAGAGCAGTGACAATGGACGTGAATGCCCGAGCAAGCATATTTGAATTATCCAGGCACCCTTGGATCACATCCAACATGCGAGCCACACAGATTACATCTCATCGGCCCACAGCACCAGAATCTTCTCTCACAGTGAAATCTCATCAAACAAATTTGACACCTTCTGAAGACATATCATCTCTTCCATCATCGTCCACAATCCTACCCATCGCAACAGCAGTAAATCACCTGGCTGTGCCTGTGAGTGCTCTGATCCCATCCTACTCGTATCTTAGAGAAACAACACATGACCTTGAAACAAAGCAGACATTGGTTGGAATGTGCAACACTTGAAACAGATGTTAAGGCAGAGTAGTGGGGTAAAGCTAAACTTTGGAGTTCCCCTGAGTGAAGTTTGAGCAAGAATTCTTTATCTACATTCTAACCAATGGAAATTTTGGGCAAACTTTTCCATTTGCTTGTTAGATTGACATTAGTCCACCTTAATTTGCAGGGTCCAGGAGAACTGATGAACAAACACAATACACCAGAAACTCAGCCTTCACCTGCAGAGCACATGAAACGTTCAACAGCAGAAATGGTGGAAGAGTCGGGGTACCAAAAGAGTTCATCCCGGACATTGAAAACTGCCTCCTCATTCATGAAACACATTTCAGCACTGAAACCGTCTGCACTTTTCGGTGGATTCCGGGACAGAAGTACAAAGGATGACGTTGACGACATACCTTAACCGAGGGAATTGATGTGTGATGACCTTGACCTACAGAACTGAGCAACTTGACGACTTGGACAATGCATGAAGTGACTACAGTGGCAAGGATGACTACTCTGTCAGACGAGCTGTTTGCCCGAAGAGGATGCTTCTAGTGACTAATCTCCACTAGCTTTGTGAAACGCATTGTTCCCTGCAACACGGGAGCACATGGAAAATGCATTTGTGAAGTATTATATCAGTAATCCAGTTTGCGCAACATTCATAAGTTTGAAGCGCCAATGTAACAGAAAGGGTGGCAACTTATTTAACATATGAGCTCTTCAAGTCGAGTGTGGCTTGTGCACTCGGCAAAACGTACACAGTGTTTTCTATTCAAGTTGAGAGGAGTCAAAAGCTAAAGTTGAATCATATTCAGTTTGTGCCCACACAAGTATGAAAATGAGATTTTCTCCTGTGCTTTCCAAAAGTGTACTTATCAGAGACAAGAATACAGACAAAGATAAGGCCTTGCCAACTAATGAAGAAGGTGCCTTGCTCACACTTCGTCAAGGGTGCCAACACTTGCAATGGAAGGAAAATCCTGTGAGGGAAATTGTGGAAATATGAGATGTGTGCTTATGATTATCAACTTGGTGTTCCATGCGATATTTGTTTCACTGTGCTCAAAACATTGATTTGACAACGAAATCAGTTCGTTCTTTCCAGCATAGGGCTATCTAAACTATAGCCTTGAACTAGTGCCCATGATGTTGAATCAAGATTGGTGGGGCATCGATGGCAGGCAACACTGCTACTTTCTTTGAGAAAATCAACCTTTCTTAACCTGCCGAATGCGAGGGAACCTGTTGTACACGCGTGACAAATCTCGAGAAATACGAGGTTTGCGTATCCATCCGATGAAAGGCATGAAGCCCGATAGTCAGCACATCCGATTTCTTTTGTTCAGGTATCGGATTCTCTACGACGCGGACGGAAGATTCAAGAGATTAGGAGGGATCTTAGCACGAGGGAATCAAAAAGCGATGAGTTTTCTACAGAAGAGGTCGTATACTTGTGAATTCAATTTGTCTATCATTCTGCGGGTTACTCCGTGGAAGGCCCCGTGCCATTCTGAAAGAACCTGGCAGCACGCCCTGTAATGAAGGCTTTATTCAAGTTCATGACAATTGTAGGAACTTTGTGAAACTTTGCTTAGATTCAAGGAGGCATTTCAAGGAAAGGCAGTTGTCCCTAAGAACGTAATTATTGTATGTCGAGCCTCTCAGTTTCTTAGCAGCTATGCATCGCTTAGCACACCGGTCTTTAGGATGCAAATTCTTTTATCGCTTCGTTGCGTTTTACAATATTGTTTAAGGCCCCAATACGTGATGTTCGTAGACTCGAGTGAGTCAGGAGGTGTGCACCACTCCGCATCGCGGGAGGAATTCGCGGCGGGGATGTAAAGCGAAATTGAGAGCATGATTCCAGAGAATGTGCTGAGGGGGTGCATTTCGCTCGATGCGGTCCTGGAGCATGGTAGATCGAATGCTTCTTTTATTGGCTTCATGAGAGCCAAGTGATGGCAGATATCTGCTCGTGGAGGCAGGCACCGTCATGCAGTATCAGTCATAGTGGTACACGTGATGTTAATGTACAAGAAACATCTTCAGTTTCAATTGGAAGTAACACTCCAGCTGTAATGTGGTATCTCGCTGTGAGCATTAAGCATCAAGATGGGTGAATATGACTGTACTCTGTCGTACAATGTCGTATAGCTTCGGAATATCACACGGTACAGCACATCTGTGGTATCGCTATAAATAATGGTGCTTACGGATTTTCAAAATCTGTCGTAACTCGTGGTGAGAAGATTATTTATCAGTTCCTGCACTACAAGCGTGTGAATGAGTGAATACAGTGTCATCAACGGGTTTTGCACTCTGTTTCAGCACTGTGGCCGCGTTTGCTAGACCTGTGACGACTACATATATCTGGCTGTGTGACGGTCGAATTCGAAATTGGGAGGATTGATTAGGTGCAAGTGAGTTGAGTAGTGCACAAGCTTCTCATGTGAACTAGAGGATAGGTAATGATCTTGTGGTGTCAAAATTCAAAATGTGCACTATTCAACGCTGATTCAAACAACAGATGGATTTTATTTACTGCATTCAGGCGAATGAGTGTATTTATCAGACTCGTTGAACGCGGAAGGCATGCGATATTGAAGAGTTTTTTCTTCCCATAGGTTTAACAAGAATCAAGAGTGAATACTCAAGCACCCCGACGAGCTTTGTGAATAAGCCGGAAACAAGTGTGCAAAACTTCAAACAATATCAGCGTTGCTTATTTTTCGAACCGTGACTCAGCATGAAGTGCCTGCTTGCTCTGTGGAAAGAGAAAAAGCGAACACATAATTTACACGATTACACTATACTCTTTGGCAATCTTAAAATGCACCATTGCATACTGCGGTATTGCGAATGGCCATACGCATAAGCATGATATGGCTTCCCGCAGGATGAACTACAAGAGATAATAAGGAATAATAGAGACCATGCCACTATATGAGTAGACATATCTACGGTTGACGATTGGTGCAAGGTCTAAGCGCCGGGATTAGAGATGGTGGTTGCTGTGGTATCGTTTCTTCTTGCTGCATATACTTAAAGCTGCAGGGCTTTTGGTGCTTGAGCTTTGAATAGTTTGACAGGCACCACGTGCTGGATGCATATTTCTAGTACACATGGTTCTACAACATGGTAGGGTCACTGTTTGTGCTAGCTTGGATGGCATGCTCCTAGCAATGTCAGCCAACTTGCATGCTGCTAAGCTTCTAAGGCGCTAGGCTGAAAGTTGTAACCAAAGTAAACTGTTACTGACAAGGCCGATACCTTGAGTGAAACTTGTAATGTTCTGAGCTATTTTGCTACACTACACTGTGTGTTGACTTGAGTTTTTTCTACCTTCAGAAATGATCAGACCTGCTACATGCGCTATTCCTGTTGGTAATTTTTGTAATACAATTCTTGAGGATATGCTAAGGTTGCTGGTGTCACAGAGGGCATGCCAGGTATCATTGACTGACTCAGTTATTGTTATTCTTAATATGATAGCACTTGCTCTGAGCAATGGCTAATACCATTGACCTCTCACCTCAAACAGCTGATTCCAATGGACTTGACAAAGCTGTTATGATGGTGAAAGTTTCAAAAATAGTCAGAATCACATTTCTGTTGCTCCCAACAAATGTACATACTACACTACCGGCTAAAAGATTTAGTCAGTCAGCATTTTCAAGGTCAATGCGCTGCTACAGTATGGCATTCTATACATATATATATATACATATGATATTGTATCGATGAGCTTAAGGTGATGATTTGTTTGGTACAGTCAACACATCAAGATGGACATGCTCACATAAATACTGAGAGCTTTCTATCATTCGCGTACAATGAGTGAACACTCAAGTCCAAGATTTGCAGAAATTGGAAACTGGCAAGAAGTTGCGACAAGGTAAAAACACTGTGGAGGTGCACGTAGTTGAATAGGTGGGTAAACTTGCAGTGGACAGCAAGAAAGGTTCAAGAAACATAAATGAACTTGTAACTTAGAGGAAGTCAGGTAGCTCTGCCTCTCAGTAGCATCATCACTTGGCCAAGGACAGCTTTACATGTCTCTTACTGTGAAATGCTGCTTGTTCTTCTGATTCCCATGATTACTGTGTTGAAAGCTTGAACCTGGGTGCTAGTTGGGCTTTAGAATGAAACCTGCCGCATTGAGAAAGAGGATTGGATTGATGAAACCAAGATGTCCAATTCCATGCACTATCTAAAGCTTTCGAATTCAATCAGCGGAGTCACCGGTATATGGTCTACCTGTTGAGATTACTTGTTCTGACGGGTTCTATGACCACATACCTCCAACGAATTCATTCAAGTTACAAATTGTGTAAGTAGACTGAGGAAGCGTAAAGACACCACGGCGACCTGAAATATCAGAGTCATCCTATTATCCCGCACAACTGACTCCAAGCACTCCAGCTCGCTGTCAGAAGTTCATATTTAAAGAGCGCCGCAGCGGTCGCGGCAAGCAAACCAATTCAAACAATTCTTCGCAGCTGAACAGACCTCACCGTATCGGCACTGGTTCTAATGTCAGATACAACTACAACCAGATCTCCGCTCTTCAAAATCCCTTGTTGTGCGACCTCCCTGGATGCAAACACACCTGTTAACCATCCTCGGGCAGGGAGAAACAGTGAACAACAAATCTACAACGCCTACAAAAAAGCTGACGGCTCGAGCATGTTTCGTTCCCAAGCGAGCTATACCCGAAGAGTCGCACCTGAAAGTAGTGTCCACGTTTACTTCGGGATCTTCATCAAGGTCCATACGGAAAGACAAGATCCCCCATCGCATCGCGAGTCTTTTGTGTACGGAATCAGAATCTGGAAAACAAAACGCCAGTTTATTCCTCGTCAGATCGAAAGAGCAGTCCAGCTCGCTGGACAACTTAGCGTTCGCAACTCGAAGAACACTGGTTTAAAGAGTCTTCCAGAAACAGAGTGACGGACCTGTGATCGCAATGACCTTGGAATCTGGGCGCCTTCGTGACACCAAACCAGCCGTGTAGCCTGTGCGGGTGTACACGATGATAGCTGCAGCATTAAGATGCTCTGCTAGTGTAGCTGCGGAAGTACAGATTTCTTCTGACATCCGGGAGTTGGGTGAAGAAGCGATGGCAGGGTACTTCATCACTCCTAGTTTCTCGGAGGTCACCCATTCTTCAATCTCTTTGTACACCTGCAGACGCAACAAAAGCGCTGAAACAGTCACAAAAACAGTCCACGAGAAGTAATTCTTTGACATCTGAGCCGCGAAAAGCTCATTCAGCGACAGGCGAACGAAGCAAGCACTGGACCTACAGCTTCAAGGTAGTGCAACTCAACGCACAGGGACCGCACGTTTCGTAGAACTTTGACAGCTTTAACTGGATGGTTTCCAGCCGCTGTTTCCGCAGACAGCATGAGAGCGTCTGCTTGCTGCCGAACAGCGTCAGCACAGTCAGCCACTTCCGCGCGCGTGGGAACGGGTACGTCCATCATGCTACTTAGCAGCTGAGATGCTACAATCACCGGCTTCCCAGCCTGCATAGAATCCATCATTGCTCAGTACCACAACAAACGCAGATGGTTGTTCGAGACCTCGGGGCCCCCTACCAACAATACCAGCTAATTGACACAGATAATTGACACTACCTCGGGTACTGACAGTAATGTTTCTACGTAATGAAACGCAATGAAATTGGATGCACCGCCACAGGAAAACATCACTCCTCTGGAAATTATTACCAAAATGACTGTGAATGCTGTTTTGAAACATAGCAGCACGATAATAGCAGATACAGAAAGTAGGGGGAAAGGAGGCAGAGATAATCAGAATAGGTCTTTCAAGGACAGAGAGTCCGGCAACAGTTGAACAGGAAAATTCATGTAATGTTTCTCACAACTGCATTTCAGGAGATTTCAACCATTTCAGACCTGAAGCTTGGGCAGGATAACAGTAACGCATGAAGCAGTTGCTTGGTGCTCAGGCTCGACTGAGTTATTTTCATTTTGAAACGCGCAACACACGTGCCTGTTGCAGGTGTTATAAAGCTGCATAAGATAACCATAACATATCCACACCACTTCATCTGAAGTCCCCAACAGTTGGGACGGGGGAAAGCCACATGTTAAACGGCAAAAAGTAGCATTTTCTAGCTTGTCATCTAGGAATTGTTGGCAGCAAATGTACTTTGTCAAAATGGCAAAATTTGGGGCGCCATAAACTTGTGGATGTCTTGCTGTAACACTGTGAGCTTTGCAGCAGTGCACAGAATTTTGACTACATTGCCACTGCGTTACACTTGCGCCAAAAAACAGATTGTGCAGGGACAAATTACAACAGAAGTGAAGAAATCTACTTCTCCACTGCATGAACGATGCGACAAAACTCGTTGTTTCATTTTGAGTTCTTGCCCAAGTTAACACCTATAGTGGGCCAACATTTTGAAGGGAAAGTCTATCACACAAGCACTTGGCAATACAAGATAACAGTGTGAGGGTAAGCATGTGCCAGGGCGACCAAGCATCCACTTTCAGAGAGCTCGAAGTTGCAGCTGCGAAAACAGTCAAAATTCCCAAAGCGGCAACCCGAACCCTTGTACATGCTGCTCTAGACATCCCCAAGTGATCAACAACTGAAAAATAGTCTCCCCGTGCTCACTGGCACATTCACATTGTTCAGCTATCACAGAAGTAAACAGGAGGCACTTAGTGACTGTACAAGCATTTGGTGTTACTGCGTGAGCAGCTTCATTCGTTCAATAAGTACGGCTTCCATGGTATCGGGATCTAACACTCTTAGTTGGTCCCTAGACAGAATCTGTTTCAGCCAGTGCATCTGATAGCAGCACACCTGTCGGCAGCGGAAAACCACTTCTTTTTGGACAGCTGGCACATCTTCCATGGGGATCTGAGCACCCAAGTCACTACGAGCGACCATGAGAATATCACTGGCGTCGATGATATCAGGCAGCTTTGATACACTGTCGTAGGCCTCGATCTTTGCAACGATGTCCATCTTGTGGCCCGGGTGGAGCTTCTTGAGCTGAGAGTCAATGTAGGATCGGACATTCCCAATAATGTTGGCATCGCGAACAAATGAAATAGCTACAAAGTCTGCCTGCATCAACACAGAAGACAACGTAGGTGCCTATTCACAGTGCA
>JAULKQ010008292.1:0-13440 GCA_032356285.1 Smithsoniella earleae | reverse complement strand
CTGCTATCTTGCATTACCCTGGTATTCCCAAGTTTCAGTTATTCAGCTGTACACAGCTACAGCTTATCTATTTTACCCATTGGTCTAACAGGTTGGCCCTGTCCACCGATGCATGGATTTCATGATCTGTCTGGCGAGGCGCATCATCAAATTTGTGGCCGCATTCGATGTTTGAGCACAAGGTCTTCAAAGACTGCTGTTTCTATGTACAGCTTTCATCGACGCCGTGTCCCTGTGAGCCATTTTGTACATGCAATTTGATTGAAGCGTACAACAAGCTGCAGCCTAGTAAACGAAGGCGGTGCACCTTTCAGTGGTCAAGGGGGGAAACAGAGTAAGAATATTTAAAGCGTTTCTGTAGCAATGTGTCATTACTGCGAAACTCGTGATAAAGTAATTTTTACAACCAGAGGTTCGAGAAGTGCAAGTCAGAAGCTTCAAGAGCTGAATAACTGATACTTGGGAACACGAGGGTATTGCAAGATAGCAGAAGACTTCAGCAGTCTGAGAGACTCACAAGGGAGGTGAGCCACTCCGACCCACAGCCAGGCCTAGCCGCCATTATGGCAGCTAGGCCCCCCGGTAGCCACTCATGCAGATCACGGAGATCTGCCCTCGATATCTCAACATCCGTCCGTAAACTTATCTACTGTTGTTCGAATACACTTGTGCTTGTCCATGATTGTAGTAGTGCACAGGACGTAACAATGCCAAAATGCTGCAGTGGCTGTGTGCTGTGCCTGTGTGCTGTGTTGGTATGGAACACAAGATGCGTCTTTGCTGTGTTGCTCTTGGAGGCCAGATTGAATCATGCCGAGACCACAATGTGGCTACAGGGACCCCGCCGAAACATCCGGAAAAGGTTCTGATTTACTGCATTATATTGAGTGTTGGCGTACACCCACAAGCTCCACTCACGCTGCAGGTTCCCAAAACATACGAAATACGCCCTGGTACACGGTTTTTTTTTTTCAATGCCAAGTTCGACTCGGCGAATAACATGCATGCATGTCACTTTTCGGGGAAACGAGGGCGGAAGTGGGGTTTAGCAACAGGCCCGGGCCTAGCACGTCAGCAAGCCGCAGCGTTGGGCCCCTGGTAGCCACGCATGGACTGAGTCAAATTGAGACGTACCAAATATGTTTGTTGACTGAGCCCAGCCAGTCGGATGTGGATAGCTCGCTGAGATTGCCGGCTGGTTGAATTTGTATGTCATGCATTAGGGCTGTAACATGTTACATATCTTGATGCCTGTGCACAAACAGTTGGTGTTGGGCACAATGGAGCGGTGGTTGTAACATGTGGTAACAGGTAGTAACCGCCATGCTGGAGTGCACAGGTGACCACGCTGCTGGGCGAAGCAGACGATTGGGCGGCGAGCATGGCGGGTAAAGGAGATTCCGCGTGGCTACAGGAGGCCCAGGAAGCCCGGGAAGGCGTGATGGCGGCAGCCGAGGAAGAGAGGAGTCAGGGTGCCAAGGTGAAAGAGCTCAAGGACCAGATGAAAACTGCCGAAACACCGGCCGAAAAGGACGAGATTAATAAACAGGTCCAAAAAGAAGTGAAGGCGCTAAAAGCGCTGAAAGAGGCCAGCGGGCAAGCTCGGGGCAAGTGCGGCGCTTCGTAGAATATTGTAGAATGTTCTGGAAGGTTCTAGAATGTTCGTTCGCGTCTCGCAGGTTGAGCACCATCGGCGGCCTGAAGCGGGTCCAGGGGTCGGCGGAAATAGATTACAGCCGCGACTTTTTCGGCCGAAAGGCTTTCCTGACGGTTTCGGGCCAGCTGAATGGGGAGTACTATGCATGCGCGCTGTCCAACGTTTATACGTTCGGCCCGACGTTTCGGGCGGAGTATTCCCACACCTCTCGCCACCTGGCCGAGTTTTGGATGATCGAACCGGAAATGGCGTTCTGCGCGTTGGAGGACGACATGCAGTGCGCGGAGGACTATGTCAGGCACTGCTGCGCGCACCTTCTAGAATCTTCCATGCCGGATCTTCGCTTCATGGTGGACAGGTGCGCGCTCACACTTCCCCTTAGTCTCGTTTGTTCGTAGACGCAGCTTAACTCCACAATTCGGCTTTCGATAATTCGGTTCTCTCTTTAATTCGTACGAGATTGGTGACAGCTAGCTAAATCGCGCGACCAGGCTCAAGTGCTTCAGACTCATGCACTTGCGGGCGGACTCAGATGACGCAATCGGTGGCATCACTAGAAACGCGAGAGAGAGTAGTTCACATAAGGCTGCCGTAATGCATCCAAACCTTCGGCTTTTGGGCTTCTGGGACGGGACAAATTACGCGAAATAAACACGTTTTTGGCAAAAAAAAGGGTTTCGGGCAACCTAGTTTCAACGCAGCGTTTCCCTTGACCTTCACTCCCACGACTCTGAAATAAAAAAATGGTCGCCAGGGGCCGGGACCGTTGGATAATTCAGTCCAACAGTGACATAGACACGTCGAAGAAGTGCACGCACTAGGGTAGTAGTGGGTTGTTTTAAAATTTGCAAATTCCCGTATCGAATAAGCGCTCGAGTTTTTCAACTTTTGAAGCGCTGTCGCCTGAGTCTCGATACCTCAACTCGTGTGCTGCGGCGGTCATGGTGCAGGTCCGAACTACGTTGTTCCGATAATTCGGAGATTTGGATAATTGGGTCAGCGTCAACCTTGTTCGGATTGAACTGTCGTATCTTGCGTTGTCGGTTATGTAGGCTGGGACTTGAGTTGGTTACCCGTCCATTCTTGGGTGTGCTTGTCCATGTGCACAATAGATAAGCCGGATTTATGTGAACAATGTCGACAAACCGGTTTGGTTTTTAAATTTCCGGTTGCCCCGTGTGTAGCCCAAAACTCGTCAATTTTTTTTCCGCACTTGGTGCCCGGAACTGCTCTAAAATACCCGCTTTGTGGCGTCATAATTTAACTGTCGCATGACGTTTTGGGACGCTTTACTGTCAGACTAAAACCTCGTTGTCTGAAAGGCTTGCAACAACAACTGTCTTTTTATTTTCCCCGCAGTTCAGACGAAAACGGGGTTAGGGTGCTTTCCTGGGGGTGAATAAAGACCTTCGAGACGCTTTTTTCAGCTGACCCAGAAGCACTGCCAGCTCGTCGCCCCCCGCTTGAAATAAAACCGCCCAGAAACCAATCGTTTTCACGTTTTGGTCTGAATCGCCGGAAAACTAAGAAACGGTTGGTGTAACACGAGTTACAGGCATCGCGAAAGTGCGTCGCAATGGTAGGTGCGTCACCTAGGTATCGATATACGACTGGATGTGACTCGTATTCAAGATTTTTGACCATTTTCGACCATTCCAAACACCTTTATTGTTGATCGAACTCGCATCGCTCAATCAATTACTTATTATCTCAAGATGCTTGCAAAACTCAAGAGACATGCATTTGTCAGTTTGTTCGGCTGAGCTGCAACGGTAGGCCCCTGAAACAGGGTGCATGGCAGTAGCTTTCAATATTCAAGTGTGATTCCCTACTGCGTTCTATTGATGCCTCAGTTTCTTGCATGAGCACAGGCAGAGTAGGGAGAGTGTTGCTGCACCTGGGGCGATTTTGGAATCTTCTAGAATGTTCTGTGGTGTTGAAATGCTGTTGGAGCTGCAGGATAGATTCCAAGGCGATTGAGAGGCTGAAGCACGTGGCAGAGACCCCATTTAAGCGGCTGACGTACACTGAAGCCATTGAGGTTCTGCAGAAGGCGGTCCAGGGAGGGAAGAAGTTCGAGAAGTCGGAGATCGTGTGGGGCATGGATATGGGCAGCGAGCATGAGAGGTGGGTCGTCGTGGTGGGAATGAAGCCGAATTCGTTAGAATGTTCTGGAACGTTGTGGTGGTTGAGGTGCAGGTACTTGTGCGAGGAGGTGTTCCAGCAGCCGACGATTGTGTACAACTACCCCAAGGGTATTAAGGCGTTCTATATGAAGATGAACGAAGATGGGAAGACGGTGGCTGCAATGGATGTGTTAGTGCCGGGCGTGGGTGAGCTCATCGGAGGTAGCCAGCGTGAAGACTGCCTGGAGATTCTCACGCAGAGGATACTTGAGCAGCCGGGTATTGGGGAGGAGGGCTTAGAAGCTTACTCGGGTTACTTGGACCTACGTAGGTTTGGATCCGTCCCACACAGTGGGTTCGGGCTGGGTTTTGAGCGTTTGATCATGTTTGCAACGGGTATTGGAAACATTAGGGATGTCATCCCCTTCCCTAGGTACCCTGGTAATGCAGATTACTGAGCATTAGGTGTGATTGTTGTAATCCAGGCCTATTGCTTCGGAACAGACTCGTACACTCTGCCCTGCAAGATTAACACGCACAGACAGTTAAATAAACTTCAGCGTCGATGTTCATGGTTCTCATGGGATTGTCGAAGGGGGAATGCAGCCATGATAATCGAGCTTCGAAGCGCTTGACTGGCAAGTGACTGAGACGGGCTTCTTGCTAGGGATGGGCGTGACATTCACAGGCTTGACACCATGCTTCTGAACTGTGTGCTTTTGCTTGGCCATTACGAACCTGGCGAGGCAAATTAGTTCCCGTGTACTCGATTAGGCTCAGTCCCTGTTCGTCTTGGCACTCAATGCAGGCTGGCTAATCTCTTTCGTTTACGTAGAAATGACTGTTATTATTGAGGGTTTGTCGCAATTTCGTTACTGGCTGTCTAGATACGGTCGCAACAAGCGTTGTCGTGGGAACAAGAAGAGCGAGCTTTTTATGCAATTGACTTCTGACGGTGCTTGAAGCAATGCACTGACTCCCAGACATTCACAGCAAGCTTCTAGCTTCATTCTTCAATACCGCTTTGATTTATACTTCAGCGTACTTCGTATCCGGCTATCTCTTCGAAGGCCTGCAAGCACTCTAGGGCACCCACTGCAACAACACACTATACCCCTTGATCTTATCACTGGCCCCCACTTTATCATAGTAATCCATTTTTTTGTGTTGCCTGTCGGATAGCGATGCATATGTTACCATCACGGGTCGGGTCCGGGGCTATTTGGTGAACTAAGCATTTCTATCTCTCCACCACAGCTGCACCAATGAGTGTTCAAGACTAAAAGTTGAATAAAGAAACTCATGTCTGTGGTAGATTTGGTTTTTTGGCTGGGCCGCTTGGGGCGATGCAGTAGGAGTTCAACGTTCGGGTATGACAATTCGTAGCCATCATGATTCGCCCTCTTTTATACCTGAAAACCCTCTGTGATCGCAACAAAACCAGTCTCACTTGCAGTATATGATGTGAATATGATATTGCATGTCTTGGAACGGGTGGCAGGTGTGCCGCACGAACTTTCTGTGGCTGCATGAGTGGTAGGTACGTTAAGGTACGTTAAAATTTACACCGCTTTCAAAAGAATACATGCCGATGTTCAACAGATTCTGCCTGCACGAATTCAAATCACAACATCGCCAAACAGCCCCGAACCAGCGCTGGATAATCTTTCAGCAAACCTCTTAAAAAGTAGCACCAATCTCAATGCCAATGCGTGCAGCTCAGATTCTGAAGACAACTGGAGATTAAACAAATATTCTCACTAGGGTTGGTGCTCCAAAATCAATTTTCGTGACCTTTGCATGACGGCACTGGTACTCAGCTTCCCATTAACAGGAGTTTCAAAAGGGCTGCTACCGCCAACCAGACTACGCCCTACCCTAACACTAGGAACGCCCAGCTCTGTGCCCGCCTGTACTTCGCCCCTGTAGCCACAGGTGTCGCGGCCGAACTGTAGGATGTCCGCACTATAGCCTGGGCTACATGTCCAGGAAAACTCGCGCTCACTCGCAGCGGCACGTTGGCTTGACAGGCCGAACTTCCGCAACGCCGCGCCGCGCGTCGACGCACCGTGCATCAGCGTCGCCGTCGCCGTGCGCGGCGTCGCGCACACGCCAGCCACAACTCCGGAAGACGGCCCACTTCCCGCGCTCCCGCCGACGTCGCGGGGAACTGGAACCGCGGGTGACGTCAGCGGAGTAACGCACGACGGGTCACGAGCTGCGTCCGACCCCGCGTAGCGACGACGGAAGTGACTTGTTTCGATACGTGGCGCTAGAAACCTCCGGGCAAGCTGTAGCACCTGTGGACACTCCCGCGCCGCGACTTCGGCGACCGGGCTTCCACCCCCTCGCGCGCCTGCACGATTTCGCGCTCGTCATTTACTTCCCGGGCACCTGATCAACCACAAATCGCGCCACCAGGCTACCGCGGCGTCGTAAGAGTGATTCGATCTGAGCTTTCCATCATGCACGCTAATTTCCTTTGCGATTCACAAGACACCGATACTTACAAACACACAAGTACGACAATATATATGCAGCGACGTCGCTTTTCATCCCCAAAAAAAAAAAACACGCTTCGAACTCGTCTCGATTTCGGCGGAAACGTTCGACGCCCCGAGGTGCTCGCGCTCTCCGATATCTTGATAGCCACGCGCTCCGGCAGGTTCTCGAGCGCTTTGCGGGAGATAGCCACTGCGTTTACTTCACGCCATCAGAGGAAGCTTCTCTCCAGCACGAAGCTTCTGTTTGTCGGAAAAGCACCCAACGCTTTTGCATTTAATTGTCCGATACACTCAAGAGTCCACTCCTTTCCACTCTTAGCGCCTCTCGGGGCCTCCATGCGCGGCCACGCGCCATGGAAGGTTCGATCCTAGACTCTCACTGCCTGAGATCTTACGTTGTCGGTTATTGTTGCATGATACCCAGTATTTTGTGAAGATCAGATACAGTGGGTTGTGCACGTAGTTGTTATAGCGTTATAATTACGAAGAGAACGCTGTGTCCATCAGTACAAAATAAGTACTGTTTATCCGGACGATGTATGTGGGTGATATTTTGATATATAAGGTCAGGTCCAATCGTCGTCGAGCGTAGAATCTTTGAGTTTATGACGCATGTAAATCACACCGACGCTGTTCGGAATACATCTTATTTCTGCTTCTCTATACAAACAAAACAAGGCACTATGTATCAGGTAATGATCTCAAACTCTCGGGTTTCCCATCATTTAACAGGTATGCTCTTCCGATATATAGTTAATCGCCAGGCTACGTTGGGCCAATTGCGATGAGTATAGCTTCGCTGTGCAGCCGACAACGTAAGATCTCAGACAATTAAACCCGAAAGGGTTTGGCGCTTTTCCATCATTCAACACTTTTGCTCTGGTATGATACTACCATTGGTTTAATTGTGCTTGTAAATAAAGGATGTGGTAAACGACATAGTAGTGTCCAGCAACAAGCAGCTACAGCCTGGATGGAGACGCTGCCGACAGACAGGACCTGGGTGATTCTGCTCGGATTCGGTGAAAGCATGGCAATATCACGCCGAGTATATGGTGTTATCGTTCTTTATCATAAGGTAAGGTTGCTACATACGCGTACAGTAGATGTGTACAGTAATGATTATTTGTTGATTATCGTACTTCAAGAAGTTAATCAGGCATGGTGAGTTAGCTAGGCGATGCTGTTTATTAGCACAAAATGTGTTTGCAGAGTGCAGTCAGAAGTAGTCTGAGTTGTGCAATGCGAGTGGTGAAAGTGAATCAGATTGTGTTCAGTTAGAGGGCGAACGCCCTCTAACTATCACGTGATATCTAGATATCACGTGCACCTTGGTGTTGAAGTTGAAAATTTGAGGTTACAGTCCCGCCTATAACAGTTTAAACGAAATCGAGAAGACATTGAACGCCACCATGTCTGCGAGGTTGTTGCTGACTGCGAACAGCATTAACTTCAAGATACACTTCAGATAGACAATGCGACCTTCCAGAGCGCCCTCAGGCACAACTTCACCCAAAATCTACTGCTTGTCATTGAGAGTAAGACCACTTTTACCATTTCAACCAGAATGAACTGCATGAGCAAAATTGATGGCTTGCAAATGTGACACAGGGCGCAGGGATGACGCTACATGTTGAATCAATCCGGCTTTCGTAATTGCTCTCACATATCTTATCAGGCTTTGACGGATCCAATTATTCTTGTTCATGATTCTCTCCGCGCATCTATAGATGTAACACACATATCATTTGTCAATCGTACGGATCCATGGAATAAGCAGCGCGAAAAGTTGGGGGAGTGTAAGGAGCTCTGTGTGTACGAGTTGGCAGGGCCGATGCCTGAAAATTGAACTCCTGATCGATGTAACGCAAGCTATGTGCTTTTCAAGCTGCACATGTTCGATTGCTTGACCACTGGTTGGTTTAAAGGTGCACAACAGTGCGCGTGAGCCTTGTCGAACTTGTACGAGACATTGAAATTCCGGTAGCTGAGGCTTGTGCGGCACGAATACAGAATTGCGGAGTGAAATGACGTTTTATGATTTGAATTGTTGATCTGAACATAAAGGCAGGGGCCGCAAGGAGCTGGATGTGTTGAGTCAGTACGCCTGAGCTGCTGGTGTATGTGTCATCCAATACACGGAATTCAGGCATCATATTCAATGTTTAGTCGATTATGAGTAATTCTGGTTGACGTGTAAGAGAGAGTAGCCGGTTCTATCGCGGGGATGAGACACTGTGGCAATTGAAGTAGCGGCTTTTGTCGGTAGTGGTTCTCTGTTCTAAGCGTACGACAGTTTAGATTCAGGCTGAAGTAGCAGTAAAGAGGGTGCAGGAGATACGTCTTAGAGCCTTACCTAGCGAGCCTGGAGGTGTACCATCCGAGCACCGGGGAGAGGAGAGAGACGGAATGCTGAATAAAGATTGTCCACCATCTGAAGCTTCCAGGTTCTTGCTTCGATCGTTTACAGTTTCGTTGAACTCTCGACCGGCTTTCGCGGCATGCACATCTGCGCCAGAATTAGTTTCACGGGGATACTTGTCTCCAGCCGACATAGGAAACTGTACCGATTCCGCCCAATTTAAGCAGCTCGAAAGTGTATGGATTCCCCTCAACGAAGATCGGGAGATGTGTGGCGGTGGTTCAGAGTGTCCCGCTGATTGAGTGTTGAGCGAACTTTCGACATTGTATTGAGACCCCGGGACAGTGTGAACGATACCACGAGGTGTTATCGATCTGGTGACAACACCTGGCGTCTTTGTGCTAGGGGCGCCCTCCACAATGGCATCTACATGAGGCTGGCTGGTCTGAACATGTTCATTTGCAGATGCGTCTGCGAATGCACTATTATTACTTGTACTCGGTGTTGCAATCAAGTGGAGAAGATCTCTTACACGCCCCTCCACACCATCAGCAGAACAACATATGGCTTGAGCAGGGCTACCTGGCGTCGCCTCGATCGAATTGTCGAAAGAATTGTCTTGAAGAGAATTAGGCGTGTCAGGGGTTGATGGAAACGTAACGTTTGATCCCGCTGGACTGCCTATGTTAGCAGAGGGTTCGGCACAGCTGTTTGCGGCATGTTTACGACTTTGAGAAACTAACTTTGACGGCGTTGAGAATAGTATTAAATCCATGGAATGTGCATGAGGCTCACGGTGCCTTGATGGTGCAGTGCTTGTATTTTGTGATACAGCGTACGAGTTAAGCGCGAACCAGCTTGAACCGCTTTCTCCACAAGTTTGAGTGTTCCTGATCTTCTTAGCAGCCACTTCTTCAGAGCACGTAATACCTGCGACCTCTTGCGCGTTGCAAAGGCGTTTCTGCCAACGCCGCTTGCTTCCACCAGTCCAAGCAAGCATTTATAACTAGTTTGACTGAACATACACAAAATGATGAAAGCAGAACTTAACTCATCTAAATAGGGTGTTCTACACTCAAGTGCACTACGTGAATTTGAGATCCATCAGGTGAAAGCACTGCTATCAAGTAGAAGACCAAGACAAGTCCATAGGTGGCTCGTTCTATTTTAAGCACGCTTTCCAAACCCAAAATGAGGGAATGCGAAAGTACGTGAGGGATAGTACGGGAATTATGGAGTTATACTTGTTTTCAGGCGACACTCAAAGCGGTACAGCTTGACGTACAGGTATCAAGTATTGTACATGTTGAGCATAGATAAGATGCGATGGGATTGCTTGGAGTCAATGCTGCTCAAGTTCAAATAGGTTCTTAAGATTTTTTGCTGAGTTCATTCATGAACTTGTTTTTTGTTGTGAAGTAGGAACTATAAACCCTAGACGGGTGTAAGTCGGTCACATTGTATTTACAGTCTCGTCGAGCACTCTGCTCGTCTGAAAGCATGGCAATATCAGAGGCCTCTCATTTGGTTTCTTTCTGTCTGAGCGTGCGATATCATGCTCATTGTTCCTACTCGTCTTCTTTCAAGACCTTTCGAGCTGCCAAGTATCCCAATTCCGCTTACTTTCGGGTGATGTGCCTGAGCTAGTTTACCGTTATCTCGAGTTGGGCAAAGAGATTCAGCGTCCCTCACATAAGCCCTCGTCAAGGCGCAGAGCTTTTCCCACACGACACACCATTTTCGGATGTTTGCATAGTGCTTTGCTCTTCGAGCACCATGTTAGATCCCGGCAGCCAGGTGTCACGTTGCTTCTGTCTAGCCAAATGCTACATCTAAGCCGCAAACGAAATAACAAGCACACTTTCTGACTCGAAATCTTTCCAATCTTTAATCACATGCGATTCGCGCTACTTTGAGCTTTGAGCCAGCCCAGCAACGAAGCACACAGCGTCATTATAAGTGACCTCGTGTGCCTCCCGTGGACTGAATTCGCTTTCAATGCCAATACCAATTCCGTTTAAACCTTGCCAGTTTTAATATTGAACGGTAGCCTCAAATACTCTTTCGTTTTACTGCCTGCTCGCTCGTGAGGGGGGGGCAAAAAAACCCCTTCTCGTGCACGACGAAGATGTTACAATTACAAGGCAACCCAATTGGATCGCGCTAGTGGTGTTCCAGCGTCACCGTACGATAGATACTTGAGATCTTGGGTGTATCTGATCTAACTGTAGGATTTCGCATACTACTTCGCATACTACAAATCAGACTCATTTTAAACGCAATCAATGAAGCAACCTGCAAACCCCATTTATGGTGAAATACGACACAATAGGACACGCGTTTTACTCAAAGGTCTAACCTCTGGTACTTGTTCGCACCTTGCAGACACTTGACCACTCGTGGTTCACATGGCAAGGGCTACAGCATGCACGTCTCCTTCCCTACCACACAGTCTAGTCCAATCGTCCATAATCAGTGACGCGAGACGACTTTGTCATTGAAGTACACCAAATATCGATTCCACACAACCTCTCTTGAACACAATCTGATTCGAGCGCTCCACTCAACTAATTCTCTCCAGACCACACTTAGCAAACACGATGTACCTCTCCGGAATCAGACTCTCCCATTATGAAAGCATCGTCTCATGATTCACAAATCCGAACATCGTACCACCCTACGATACCATGCTGGAAAAGCACCAAACGCCTGGATTTAATTATCTGAAGATCTTACGTTGTCGGTTGTACAGTGTATTACTCTTGGGTGACCTCGCACGCACTCTCAACACTAACCGACCAGAAACTGCGTTAATGTCAGCTTGAAATCTCTATCTACTTTGACACCTCGATCCAACACTGCACTGTGCTTATACGTTGCCACAAACACCAGGGCATTGTTCTAAACCGAGTGAGAATAGATTCACAGATTCAGTCTCGAACCTCTCTGAAAACATCTACGCACATCTAGAGAGCACCCAAGACTTCATGTTCCATTGCAAGTCATATACAAGCTTATAGTTTGGACATGACTCAGATGCTTACATTCTGGTTAGCTGCACGACACCAGAATTTCAGTCCAAGATTCTGCTGCTGCCCTTCCAACAAGGTTGGTTTCCCACCAGTAACCTTGTTGTGACCTAGTGCCTTATTAATGCAATGTCCATTTCATTGGATATGCAAAGGTATCATTGATTTCATGTGACTTGAAGTGAAAAAGGCGACTTGTGTCTCAGGAAGGCAAAATTGAATGCATGTGACATCGTGTTGGAAAAGCGCCAAACCCTTTCGGATTTAATTGTCTGAGATCTTACATTGTCGGTTATGTAGTGTACTCTTGAGTGACCTCGCTCACACTCCCAACACATCGTAAGTCATATTAGATGAATGATTTGGTGAAGGAGGTGCCAAAGGAACAAGATCAGGAAAGATTGAGCTGGATATGTCAATGCAAGAAGAGTTGTTCATTGTGTTGCATCATGAGTATCACCTGGAGTATAAAGGAGGTGACATGGGTAGTGCAAACATCAGGTTTGAACTAAGTTGTCACACAGTACTGCTGCTCTAAACAGAAGTACTTCCACAGAAGTCCAACTGAGCACCCATAACCTGTGAGCTTTTCATCACTTTCAGTTGAGAACACAGCAGCCCCATGATCCGGATCCAGCGTATAAATTTGTATTCAAACTTAATATGTAGACTTGTTGACAATGTGCACTGTGCTTATCACTATCAAAGTTGTTGGCCATGTAAGTTTGTCCGCATCTGAAGAATCTAATCTTACCAGAAATTGAGCACCTTGGCCCTGGAGGAAACAAGTACAACAAGTGAAATCGCGAGCTTCAAGGCTACAATTGTAATCCATTTTAAAGAGTTCCATGTGCAGCTTCTGCTGGGGGATGTTGGATTACACTCCATCCGACTGTGCATAGCTTCAACTGTCTGGGTCACATGAGAGCGGAGCTGTCACTATAATAGAGCTTGAAGGGCAACCTGAATTTGATAGGAAACAACGTTCATCACATGTGTCACACGAGAAGTTGGCCCAGGCAACGACATCCTCGAGAGGATTGTGGAAACTTTGAGGCTACCCCACCAGTACGCAATGCTGGATTGTAACTTGGAGGTGGGTAGCCTTTTTTAGCAGATCGAAAACCAAATGGTGGGACTTGAATTTTTATAATTCTATGTTCTTGATGCGGCTCCGAGAAGCACTGAAGCTAGAAGCGGAAATCGCGCTTCACCTCGAGGCTCTACAGCCGCAGTATCTACGTCTTGATCCGATGAGCTGACATCAACAAACCGTCAAGGTTGAAACGGATTTGGCACTGGAAGCGGATTCAGTCCACGGTAGGCACGCGTAGTGACTTATAATGACGCTTTGTGCTTCGTTGCTGGGCTGGCTCAAACTTCATCAAAAGCGGCGTGAATCGGCTATAATTACAGATTGAAAGGTTTTGAACTCCAAAAGTGTGCTTGTTACTTCGTTTGCGGCTTAGATGTAGTATTTAGCTAGACAGAAGCAACGTGGCACCTGGCTGCCTTGACCAAATATGGTGTTTGAAGAGCATAGCACCATGCAGAGATACAAAAAAGGCTTGTGAAAAAAGAGCTATAATTGAAAGGTGCGCGAAAAGCTCCGCGCCTTGATGACGGCTTATGTGAGGGACGCTGAGCCTCTTTGTCCAACTCGAGGTAACGATACCCCAGCTCGGGTGTTGTGAGTGGATCAAGAGTGACATGTGAACATTCTAGACGCATGACATAAGCTCGTGTGGTGAGTCGGAATGGT
>JAULKQ010008281.1:0-13440 GCA_032356285.1 Smithsoniella earleae | reverse complement strand
GACTTCAGGAGTCCCCGTCTATCCCTGTGTCACTCCCTTATGAGTCTAAGGGACTCACAAGGGAGCCGACTTACTCCGACCCACAGCCAGGCCCAGCTGACATAATTACGGCTAGGCCCCGTGGTAGCCACTCATGCAGATCATGAAGATCTGCCCTCGATATCTCGATACCTATCCATACTTAACTAGTATTGCTGTATACCTAGTCTTAGAGAGTTGCCCTTAAGAATATTGACGCGCAGGACATATCATTCACCGGAAAGAATTGGCACGTACTGCTTTAGCATGGGCGAACATGTAGATGTTTTCATTGTCATGCCCCGTTTTTGGGTGAAGCGCACGGAAACAAATAAGAGATGTTGTTGCTTCCATTTTGAGACGCATAAATGAACCAGATCTCTAGACCATAATCTGCGCTTCTACTGATTACTGTATCCGAGTGTCACTGTCCCATATGCGCTCTCAATGCTGGGCGGAGGGATTTGTCTGACACTAAGGAGTACTGAAAATTGCATTCTTCTGTGCTAGCCAGGCGAAAACTCGTTCACTTTGTCCCGTTCAAGGCGAAGCTATGATGAACATGTGGATACAGTATCGTTCACGGTACCATAATCTCAGTCTGTCGTTTGGTATCTGGGCCCTCAGTTTATGCACGTGCTTCATACATGGGGAAGTAAAGAATTGAGAAGTCAGCTCCAGGGTACCATTCAGTTGCAGGTACAATTAAAGCGATTTCAGGCATCAAACCAGCGAGCATGCAGTCGACTTTGCCAAAACTTTATGCAAGTCTAATCACAAGACGGAAGTTGTGCTCCTTGCTGAAATCCGTGGCCGATTCTACGGCCTAGAGATCCGGAAAAGCGCTGGAAGATAAGCTTATTGCCCGTAATCAACGACGAATTAATCTCTTTGTACATGAAGCACACGAACTGCGCCTTGTCAACATTCCTATTGGCGCTCGTACATTCCGCCAAGTCACGAATCAACTTCTCTGCTGGATTTCCTAATCTACCGTACGATTCAACACTGAGCGGCACAAAACATTACCCGTCTGTACCTTTATTTCATCGCGTTACAACAGTACGATATTTTTTGAGGGTTCGCCGGATGTACTGTAAAGACGCGTGGAAACATAACCCATTCTCCATGCAGGTCCTATCCATATGCGTAATGCGTTACGATCTTTTTTTTTTATGTTTTTAATGTAGTCCCTGTTCGCTGCCCAGCGTGCGCGTTGTGCGTTCTTTTCATGAATTTTTTCACCTCCACAGGTTCTTGTTATGTGTTACGCGGAGAACCTGTGTACATGGTATGGTATTTGTCATTGACTGTATGGAGTACGTAACTTTGCCACTATTCTAAGTGTCCGAACGCTGAACACAGTAGAATTCGGCACTGTGATTGAGAAGAAGGTGCCTATGCTTGCGAGAATGCTGTCCAATCCAGGCTTTTTTTGGTCGAGAGTGTGTGTGCCAATATCAACAGGTTGAAGCGTTTTCTTATGAGAATATCAGGTTCTGGACTCAGCCAATCAACTGACAATGGTTGCATGAAAGGCTCGCCACAACACTACATGAGGGATCGCTTTTTTTTTTCTGCTCATTAGTCCATGAGATATACTTGGTTTCTTCTGAGCAGACACTGCCTGTTTATAAATTAGCTCTGAGTACTGGCAGGGCCACAGTACTCCTGTTTGCATTCTAGGTTCAGGAGTAACTGTGTCTGGTAGCCACTTTACTTGACTGAGGCTTCTTGAACCTTCTGAGAGGCAAGCTTTCCAGGTTTTGTTGAATGGATTTCAGTGTCTTCGTTTACAACTGGTGTATGTTATGGTGAACAAAATGCATATTCTTTGACCTGGGCCTGCCCGGAAAATGCATCTATGCAGCCACGATGTGATGATTGATTTGGACGTTCTTTGGGGTTGTTCAGGAACGGTGACTCGTCATTGGAGACAGTATCAAAAGGGCCAGGAAACTTCAACAAATCCGGTGGCGTCAATCTTCGCGTGGACAAGAGGACTGGCACACAGGGCAAAGCTTGACAACAATGCTGAGCTGCTGAAATTCTGCACAACCCTGGAGGCAGCGACAATTGCAACCATTGAAGACGGAAAGATGACCAAGGATTTAGCTATCTGTGTACATGGCACCACCAAGGTGGACCCCAGCACTTATCTGACAACAGAACCTTTCATGGATGCGGTTGCTGCCAAATTCGAGCAACAGATGAAGGCGTAATTAGTTGAGCCCATACCACACGCCTGGCTATCTATTTAGAATGAGGATATTCTTGTTGGGTTAGAAGGTTGTTTGATTGAAATAATGCTTGAGTTTGAATCAGCTTGTGTTTGCTTCTTCAGCAAGGACAATTGCTTGTATTTTTGCACTCGATGAAAAACGCAAGCACAATATTCAAAACGCATGTAATTGAGTAGTAAAACATCGAGTTTGCGCTCATAGCTTGTATTCCTGCAGTGCGAGGGGGGAACAGACTGGAGGCATTTCAAGACTCAAGAGCCTCAACGCGTCCATGCACACGTATAAGCGTTGAATTGTACTATTGTGCTTACGTGCGTAACACACTATTGTGCTTCATGGTTTATTGAAAGTTTGCAGTTACTGCGCTCGACCACACTTACAAGCTTTTCAACCTTGAGCAGATTAGGTTCTGTGCGAGGAACCAATCACGAGGTGTATCATGCACTCTTGGCATGATGCGCTTACACAACTCTCCACAGTGATGATTGACCGCTTACTCGCTGATGTATGCACGCTTTTGGCATGGTTGCTGGCTACTTCACCGGCGTTTCTAGGCTTATTCCAGCACATGTCGACTTGAGACATTTGTTTCGATCACATCAAGTTGGCGGGAAGATGTTAATGAAGGCAGCTAGCTTGCCACTATTTGACGAGAAAAACCACTCACTAAGTAATACTGTGTTGTCAGAGATGCCATCACGGTGCAGTACGCTGGGCGATTTTCAAACATGTAACACCAGTGTTTCGTTTAGTGCTGAGCTCACTGGATTACATCCATATACCAGTCAATTGTCGCTGCCTATCAAAGCGTACTGACTAAGTTTCGCCACCTTGTAACGAATTTGCCGCACAACTTAGGCGATAAATTACCATGAAACTCCGTGCTAGGGATTCATCCGTAAAGAAGATCCTTCTTGGAGCGGCGATTTCGAAATTTGCGTGCCGAACAATGGGGCATTGCATCAGACATATTATAAGTGACATATTCTTACAATGTTGAGATGGGAGCTATTCATGCAATCGCATACACTGTCTCAACATCCCTTGCCAAATCACAATATTTGCAAGATGAGGGATGCAAGAGGATTCAAAACCCTCTACTGCTTTGTGCGGAATTGTGTTCAATACCGAACGGCAATCATTAAAATGAGCCTAGACTAGCCCCCTCACTGAATCCTGTATTCTCAAATTCTTAAGGATCTCCAGGAACTCAAAGCTACCAACTGTCATTGCTTCTCTCAAGCGCCGGTATCCATCACTCCCACGAGTTGCTCGGAAACTATCTGTGGCGCGATTTTGTTGCTTTGGAGCACTACGCTGTCTAATTGAGCTCCACCTGCATCAAGTATACATCTCTTGCGTTGTGGGCTGCGCCGCACTCATAAGCAAACTAACACACTCAACTACAAAGCAAAATGACTTAAAAGACTATGCAAACTTACCAGACGGAGCCCACTGGTCCAATCGAGGTTTGCTTTGTTGGGGCTGCACAAACCCCGTGCGAGGGCTAGATATTGCAGAACCAGCAGCTGTGAGAGCACCACCACTGGTGTCTATGTGGTTTGGACGATCAACAAACGTAACCTTTCCACTGTGGATCTGCAACAATAGGGCAGTAAAACGATAGTGGTACTGAACTGAGTTCCATGAGCACTGCCATGCAGCGTAGTACAAGAATTTCCTCCCTGAATGTACAGAATTGAAAATTTCAGTCACCATGACAGTCACCATGAAGAGTAGCAATGTGTCAAGTTTCACACACAGCATGAAACCCCCCCAAACCCGTCTGGAGCTCACGACCTTGAACTCACCTTGTTGATGCGACTATCCATACGAGCTCGTTGCTGCTCTTTCTTATGAGCTTCTGCACGTTTGTCTCGGCATTTTTTTATGTAGTGTTCCTGAGCATCCGGCGTATGCAAAACACGCCAAACCTGAACTCCAAGCAACAAGTGATGCGGAGTGCACGGAACAGGTAAGCAGAATGTCGCAAGCTCAAACTGATCACAAGCGGGTAAATCAGGCCTTAACGACACGGGATGTACCTTGTAGTAGTACTCGGAGATGTGGAAGAGGCGGGGAATGACCAGCTTTTCTTTGACGCTCTCTAAGCCTTCACATTTGTTGTCGAATGCACTTTCCAGCGCAGAGACTGTGCCCAGACCAAACTTGTTTGCCCAACTGGCGTGCACCGAGTCTGCAGATAGGTCACAGAAACCCAAGCGGGCCGCATTATCGTTTCCGATCACCTCTACAACTTTCTGCGTGTGAGCACACTGGACAGCTCGTAAACGGTGCAAATCTTCCCTGGTTGGAATGAAATGATGCTGGTGTTTGTGCCTCCTGCAGCATTCCAATGCCAATTACAGCAACGTCGACAAGCGGTACAACCGAAGATGAGAGAAATGCTGTGTGGCACATGTACATTCTGTACTTGTTGTTCAATAGCAATGATACGATTATCGAATTCTACTTGAAGAACTTATCCGTCTTCATGCGCGTTGAAAATGCAAAGAACTCAAAAGCTCTGTGTGGTGATTTACCGGTTCTCGCATCCAGCAGTGAGATGCGAAAGCACGCAATTAGTTTCAAAGCTGTATAAGATTTAACCAACGCACTTGACAATCTCTGGTGACTCGAACGGATGCATCCGCTCGAGAAGCTCGGGAGCAAGCATGCGGCACCAGGGCTGCACATGCTGAATTTGCTGGATATTTCGCATCGCATACTGTGACGTGGTGTTGCTCGGATCCCAGAGATCTTGGCTGAGCACTCGAAGTTCATAGTTATTCAATCTACTGCGAGGGCGCTTCACACATCGCCCTACAATTGCCTGAGCCCCAGACTGGCGTAGCGGTTCAACCAGTGCCTCGTGATCATCTTCTTCGTCACCGTACTCGTCAGTGAGCTCCTCAATACCTGCACTTCAGCGACGATGGGTAATAGAACAGATGGTAATCAACGAGCGTTCGAGAGTGCTAGATCTACGGGGTCAGGCGCTACAACATTTAGGGCCTTCACTCAGCATTTTATATTCTGCACCGTTGGTACCAAATGCGTAGAAAACCAGCTCACGAAAGTTTCCTCTATTACAGCTCGCGTGCAAATGATTCGCAATAAAAAATAAACGGTTTGTCTTCCATCGCTCCAACAAAGTCCAAATAAGAAAAAAAATAATGAATATTATCCTGAGTGATTCAGCTAATACGTTTGTCTTTCCCAGAATTCCGCAGCACTGCTTCGTACTCTAACATGGCATCCATCCAAAACAGTTCATGTGTATTTTCAACGCCCCTGGAGCCTCTTGATATCGTTGATAAGAAGCGTACAAGCTTTATACTGTGAATTTACAGCTCGAACCGTGATCTTGCCTCTGAGAACCATGGCTCGCTGCGCCATCGGGAGGTAAGTTCTTGCCGCCTTTGTATCAATTTCATTCCTCCTATGAGCAGCTGCACGCGCAGTATCAGCAGGATCTGTTGAGTTGTGATCTGTGCAAGATTCTGGGGCACAACAAGAGATTGTGCGTGCTGCTGAACGTGTCCAAGCCCACAAGGCACGAATCTTGTCATTACCATACCTCCTACAGGAAATACGGAGTGTAATGAAAGCGAGAGATCCAGTACATGTGCTGCCTGAGCTTACAAATATTCCAGGCAAGTTGTAAAACACTAGCAGGTATCACTGCATGGAATCACTTTACTTTCTGCAAAATACCAAGTAGTTTTTGCGCTTTACCTATTGATGAATACCATTAAAGCTGTATCTACTATGATGTGGTTAGAGCCAGGAGATTGGAACCAAGCCACTGTGGGTGGAATGCCAATGATCTCAATCTTGGAATTATTGCATGTAAGGAAAAGAGCACACTGCTGGGCTTCTAAGTCGGGGGGTACTGCTCTAGGCAATTTACCCACTGATTCAACTCCTGTTACCACCACAGGTGGTAGCTGAATGGTGGTTGTGGAGCGGTTCATCGGTCTTTGGCGTTGTCTCAGAGGTCAAACTCGCTCAATCACTTGTACAAGATACAGGGGATGAAGCTTCAGTACAAAAATAGGTGATAAGAGCCTGTCCTATTCCCGTTGATTGAAAGGGCTGAGAGGTTAGAAGATGTGTCCGAGGTGATGCGCTCGCACACTGTGGCTGTCAATGGCACATCTCTTGGTCCTCACTGAGGAGGATGCGCAGGAGATATGATAACATATTTTAACGTCGATTGCAAAACAAAGTTCAAGGTGGATGGCTGTGTGTAGATCGGTGATATGTGAGGCACCTGCGAACGTGCCATACAAGTCAGAAAACATCGCAACAGAGTTTGGCAAACATGTATCCCACATTGTGAACACGATCTGAAAAAAAATGAAGTGGTGCGATCAGAAGAACAAAGCCTGTGGTAGATATTGACTAGGAAGTTCTACATTGTCATTGTAACGTCCAGTAGCTGAGGTATGAAGGGCTACTGACCTAATGTTGTTGCGAAAAAGTTACACTTGATAGCGAAAGTAATATCATGGCGTCAAGTGACGCGCATGTCAGGATTCGAACAAAGAAATGCCATGTCGATCAATAGCGCCAGAATTGCACAGCAATTTTTTTTGGGTGAAATAAAGCGTACTTGACGTTGGCCGTTGTGCGCTGCGATATTTGAATACAATCTTCCAAGTAACAGCCCGATGTGCATCTAATTATTACTTGCTCGCAATACTCTTAAATAAGTAATTGACACAGGCAACAGGATCACGGCGGTTGTTCGCGACCTGCCTTTGGCGTTGGAAACAGTAATTCTATACACGTTGACGAATACGTTCGGGTATTCAGTAGAAGTTTGAGGAAGATTAGTGATCTATGGCGGATCCGTGAGAAAGATGTAATTTGCATGAGTGGAGCGCCTGGGTGGAATTATTCGAAAATTTAACCCCGTTTTCCAGTAAAATTTGTGTGATACAAAGCAAGGAGAGGTACTTCCTTTGCATGCTGGCCGCCACGTTGGTATTGCTAATGTAATGCATGCACAATATATATGGGGAGTAGATAAGCGAACACGTCCAGATGCTCACACACTACTACTTATGGTCATAGAAGCTAGCTTGCGCGATTGATGATGCTGCAGTCTAGCCGTTATATTCACTCCATTGATACTAGTTAATTTAATACTATGCTAACACATGTGCGCGTTACATGCATCATTTTCTTTATCTCGAGATGAAGATAGGTGTTGCTGGCAGAGACCTTCAAATTAGACCCAAGTGGAGGCGGAAGACACAGATCAGAAATCATGCGTTACTATGATTATATTATCCAACTTGTGTATCTAACCGTGAAATAGTAGACTGAAAATGTTCTGGGAGGAGACTTTATTTGAAGAGATCTGGACAGACTCCAGATATGTTTGCGCATTGAATCGCAGCCAACATAAGGGGATTTTTTTTCGAACTCGAAAACATCGCATTGCATTCAGAAGTTATGTATCATTAGGCGTGCGTATATTTTTTTGGATTTCGCTCTGAACCGGAATAGTGGATAAAATATCGAGGGCCTACTTTTCCTTAAATCAAAGTTAATCCTAAAGGGTAGTGCCGCAATTTTATGTAATACGCCGGTGCTTAATCACGAAGACCGTTACTGCTGCATGCCCGTAAGGTTATCAGATCCACAGCCATAACTATCGAACCTGAATTGTTGCGTGGTTTGATCACTTTAGACAAGCTAGAATCCGGTCGCGAGCGGATGTCAGGCTGTTGATGGTTCAGTATCAACTGAAGTTCATACACATTGTTAGTCTTCATCATGAATAGCGCAACGGGACGTAATCGCGTGTTTGCGGCATTGCGTGTTGCAACATGTTACTGACTGTTGCGGCAGTAACAATACCTTTTGAGTTTTTCCCGTTCAAACAAGATACATTCAGGGTTCGGAGCTGTAGTGTGTCATTTCTTTGATCTATGCTCCACTGTCGTGACAATGGATTCGCCAACGTCGTTGAATGCAGCCGAAGCTTCTTTGAGGACATGACGTGGCTCGCGATAACAGTTTGCATTTCTACTACAGTATTGGCATCAACCGAGGAACCTGGTACATACAGTGACATCGATACATCTGGTCCCGCACGTGCATTGACGCCGACACTATGTTGCGACTGCACATCACCAAAATATCAATAGAACACACTACGACTTGAGAGTAGGTTTCTGAAATTAGGTTGCAAAGAAGCTCTCTTTACATCGACGGCGCGGAAGAACCTCTGTCGAGAAGGGCAGTTGAGACACATCCCCTGGGATTCTTCAGGTCCATAGGGGACTATGACTCATCGGTGAGAGCAATATGCACCTGAGATATCTATGAGTCGACGAGAGGGATAAGACGATCACACGTTTTCCAGCCACGGGAACAACGCTCGCATTGTGGCTGACGATGGTTTCGTTACAACTACAATTCAGGAACGCAACTAGAAGATCTCACTTTTCTGTCGATAACAACTCGTCGCTGTATGATGGCAAATGTCTTCCCTCGAGCTGTGCAATAGCTGTCGATTGGGCAGCGAGTCTTGGCTTTAGCTACCAGAACACCTGATACCGATGCTCAAACTATTCTAAACCATTTCAAACCATTGAACGTTAAAAGAACCTCGCTTACATTTTTGCCATCCATGCGACAAAAGCTGAGATATTGTTACAAGTGAAACAAAGCAACACTTTTGAGAGATTATTTGTGAAATTCTTATCAGATGCAGTGGTCTCTGAACTTTGAGTTCAGAGTATTTCAATGCTTTTTCCGCATTGCATCATTCTGATTTGTTCAACTGCTCAGCTCAGCTAGCAAGTCCAATTGTTCAATCAGTCATGGGATCCGCCAAGGAAAGAGGCTATCCAGACCAGAGCATGGCATCGTCAAAGACAGACAGTCTGCAAGTACTTGATAAAAACCACATGTACACTTATTATTTAGTTTCAGGTTAATAACAGAGACAACACAAACATAATGATAAGGACGCTTTCACTTCAAACACTTTGGGCGTAAAACAACGTAACTTCTAGCCATGAATTCAACTGCAGCATAACACAAGTACTGTTTTTGTCTTAATTTAACAGAGAAAACAGATGCTTCCACACTGCTCGCATGCCTTTCAATGGCACGCAGCACATGCACAGTACAGTGTCAACTTGCACTACTGGCACAATAACCACTTTGAGGTTAGGATAGCCACTCTCATACTCCACATTGTTGCCGAACAAAAAGCAAGCCTTTATGGAAGCGCCATACTTCAAATTCATGGAATTTACAAGAGCTTCACCGTGATTTTTGTGTCTGCACTTAACCTCAAGTATTCGAGAGGTAGTCTGTGTGCTTAGCCAGCAAATTGGAGGGCTGTATGTTGTGATATATCACTATAGTGATATGACACTATAGCTTATCCTGTCTGGTATTAGGGTAACCCTTGTAACTAGACAGTAATTGGGCTGAGCCGCACATGGTGGCATCGACAATGAAAGAAACAGGTTCTCCTAATTCTCCGACAGTGCAGCGCTGTTTATTGAAAAGAAAACCTCACTAGCAGTACTTTGGAATTCGGCTTGGACTGCACTGACTCCATCCCGGGGCATGATTCACTACATGCTTGGAAAGAAACATTTCCACGTTTCATGTTATCCTCAGATGTGCAGTTTTGAAGTATATGGAATTATGCATGTTTACAGCTCATTATGGGTGGGCTCAGGGTGTCTGGATATCCAATTTAGATGTACATACCACTAGTAAAATAACAACATTCGTTTTTCTCAATATCCGTATAAAACCCTAGGACATCCATGACAGCTGGCGATCCAATGTAGATGCCCGCAAAAGTCCCATCACCTATCTCTATCTGTTCTATTCTGGTGTACATGATGCTTGTAAACAAAATAGCTCTAAATCCGCTGTTCCTTCACGAGATGACATGACAGCAAGCACTGCATTTAACTTGGGATAGCATTCGGTTCTAGTGCTTGTGCCACTGCTGCCCAAGCATTTGGTTAAGAATCCAGCTAGTTTCTGTAGTCATGCTGGGTTTCCTGCTCCAGATAACCTTATAGTCTCGTCATTCCATGGAGTTTGGGAGCTCTTTCTGTGTCCTTCAACCCATCAGGTGACATGGTTCACACTTATTCTTGAGCTGAACATATCAGCTCTGATTGGATGTAGTTTCTGATAGATTCCTCAAGGAAAGGTGGCCACTTTGGGGGCTGCAGGTGCAGTTGTGTTTGAGCTAACACCACACCAAGCTAAACCACTTCTGGTCTCAGTCTATCTTTAACATGATACATCGTGTTGACAAAGGAGGAATAATTTAGCTAGATCTCTCGCATAAACTGTTGGACATATATCAGAATTCACAGCTTGGTCTGCTACGTGCAGCTATTGCTTGGATGTGTTTGAAATGCCCGGAGATCCTGCACATTCTTGTGAGCACCTGAACGTTCTTGTCGCTCTCGGACCGGATCTTGCGTGCCTCCTCGTCGCCCTCGGCGCGGAACTTCTTCGCGAGGCGCTCACGCTCGGTGCGCATGCGACTGAAGACATTCTGCTCATTCTTCTCCGGAAGATCGGCTCGCTTGATCCGGACATCGACGACTTCGATGCCGTAGTCTCGCGCACTCTCGTCGCTCTTGGCGGTGATCTCCTCCATGAGTTCCTCGCGCTTCGCGCTCACGATCTCGTTCAGAGTCTGTCGGCCGAAATTCTCACGGAGGTTCGAATAGACGATGTCGTCGAGCCGCGACTGTGCACCCGCTTCGTTTCGCACCGCTTGGTAGAACTGCAGCGGGTCGATGATGCGCCAGCGCGTGTAGTTGTCGACGACGAGCTGCTGCTTGTCGCGCGTGAGCAGCTCCTTCGGTGCGGCGTCGTAGTCCAGCAACCGCTTGTCGAAATATTCGACGTTCTCGATAAACGGAACTTTGAAGTAGATGCCCGGCTCTCGGACCGTCCGCTCCCAGTTTCCGAGGCGCAGAACGCCCGCCTGCTCCCACTGCGGTACGACGAACGTGGCGAAGTTCCACACGACGACCACGACAGCGACGACCGCGAACACGATCCCCCAGCGGCGATCCATCACTGCACCTCCTGCGCCGTCGGCGCCTTCGCCTTCGGCAGCCGATCGAGGGGAAGATACGGAACGACCTGCTCTGCCGATTCGTCGATCAGCACTTTGTCGACGTTCGGCAAGACCTCCTCCATGGCTTCCAGATAGAGTCGCGTTCTCGTGATGCTTTTGGCCTTCGAATATTCCTCGAAGAGGGCGAGAAAACGCTCCGACTCACCCGTGGCGCGTTGGATCTTCGCCTGCCGATATCCATCGGCTTGATTGATGAGCTTTGCGGCCTGACCGCGCGCCTTCGGGACTACGCCGTTCGCGTAGCCGCGCGCCTCATTGATCATCCGCTCCTTGTCCTGCTCGGCGCTGATCACGTCTTTGAACGCGTCGGAAACCTCGTCGGGCGGCGCGACGTCTTGCAACTGTACCGTGACGACCTGAATGCCGCTCCCGTAGTCGTCGAGAATGGACTGCATCGCCGCCTGCGCTTCGCTCTGAATCCTCTGACGTTCGTCGGTGAGGGCATCATCGATCTTGTTGCTGCCGACGACCTGACGCATCGCCGCCTCCGACGCGACCCGAAGCGTGCCGCGCGGATCTCGGACGTTGAAGAGGAAGTCGGTCGCCGCATCGGGCTCGGGCTTCACGCGGTACTGAACGATGAACTCGAGCTTGATGATGTTGCCGTCGCCCGTGAGCATGAGCGACTCGGGTTCGACCGCGCGATACCGCGCCGGCGGCCCCACATCGACCGTCCGGAACCCGAACTCTTCCTTACGGATCTGGGTGACGGAAGGCTTCAAGACCTCCTCGATCGGCCACGGAAGGTGCCAGTTCGGCCCGGGGCCGACCTCGCGCTCCACCTTCCCGAAGCGCAGCACGATTCCCACTTCGTCCGGGCTCACGATGAAGATCCCACTCGCGAGCCACAGAACCAGCACGATCGCGAGGATCGGCCACGGCGAGATTCCCCCACCGCCGCCGTCCCCTCCCCCGAAACGCTTGCGAAAACCCTCTACGGCCTCCCGGATCTCGCGTAGAGGGTCGTCTTCATTGGGATGATGGGCGCCATTGCCGAAGCCGTTCGACATGGCTGACCAGTATGGTCAGCGATGCATGGGGTCAAGCTGGGGACGTTGGTTAATCTTGCCGATTTCGTTTAATCCGAACGCCGTTACGATTAAACGATTTGGCAAGGATTAACCAACGTCCCCTCCTGACATGATGATAGATGAGAACGGGGTTGGGCCTGTGCTCTGTGATGCCGGGGTCTGGGATGATCCGGAGCCGGAGATCGAGGCGGCCGGTGACGGGAACATCAACTGGGTCCGCCGACTTCGGTCCCACGTTTCGGGGCGGACTGTCGTGGTCAAGCATGCGCGGCCGGCGCTGGAGAAGTTTCCCGAGTATGAGACGAGCACGGAACGGATCGTGTACGAGAACCGCTACTACGAGGTCGCGCGGGAGCATGACGACGAGGAGGTCTGTCCGCGGATCCTGTGGTTCGACGAGGCGCGACGCCTCCTCGTGCTGGAAGACCTGGGAGGCGCCGAGCGTCTCGATGCGGCTCTGCTCCGAGGCGCGCCCGTCGACGACGGCCTGCAGACGATCGCTCGCTTCCTCGGCCGCATCCATGCGGCGACAGCGAACGACGACTCTTTTCGGGCTCGTTTCGCCAACGGTGACATCCAACGCCTGCACGGCGATCACATCTTCGCCCTTCCCTACGAGGGAGACGGCTTTCCCGTTCCCGATGGGGTAGAGAATCGCGCGCGCGCAATCCGCCAGTCCACGGCAATCGGTGAGATCGCCGACGCCGCGTATCGCCGCTACCTCGAACCGCGAGGCGCCTTGGTTCACGCCGACGTGCAGCCGGGCAACATCCTTCTACGCCACGACGGCCCGACGCTCCTCGATGCCGAGATCGCGCACGTGGGCGACCCGACCTTCGATGTCGGGACGTTGCTGGCGCACGTTTGGCTCGCGCGACTCGTGGCGCCGCCGCAGGTCGGCGCCGCCGAACAGGCCGAGAGGATCTGGCGCGCGTACCAAGACGCGACGACGCCGCTGCCCGAGGTCACGTTCGCCGCCGCCGCCCGGTACGCA
>JAULKQ010008270.1:0-13442 GCA_032356285.1 Smithsoniella earleae | reverse complement strand
TGCAATAGCGTTATTTAGGTATGATTAATGTTTGTAAGTCTTTTATGAAGCGTTTGCATAGTTTCGTTAGGTTCTGTGGATGCTGCGTCATACGACCTGAATTACTGAAACTTGGGAATACCAGGGTAATCCAAGATAGCAGAAGACTTCACGAGTCTATGTGTATCTGTATCCCTGGCACAGGGCTCCCTTATGAGTCTGAGGGACTCAGAAGGGAGGTGACATACTCCGACCCACGGCCAGGTCTAGTATACCTCTGGCCTCCGTATACTTATCTACCGTTGTTCGAATACACTTGTGCTTGTCCATGAATGTATTAGTGCACAGCACTGTGGCCAGGGAATTGGCACTTTGTCACTTCGTCTTACAACAGGAAGTATATCCTGATACGATGTAGCGATTATGTCCACATATTTTGTAATTCTATGCACGATCAATTGTGAATAAGATGCACGTATTAAAACTTCGTCAGAGCAAGTGTTTTGAGTAGTTTACTGCACTGTTGTCCGATGGTCCTTCCACCAGGCTGCAGCACGGTAGATTTTTGTGTTGTTTTTTTCTCAAGCACAGAGGGTTGCTGTGATTTGTGTAGATCGTCAGGCCGAAAGAGGAAGGGCTCCCCCGATCAGGTGTTGCATGGTTTTCGACAGTGTGGCCTCGGACACAGCTGCCATCGTGGCCAACAGTGCAGCCCCTCAACGCAGTTCAAGGCCCTGGCGAGGTCATCTTTGTCCCTGCAGGGTGGTGGCATGCTGTCCTCAACCTTGATATGTGTGTCGCAGTTACACACAATTTCTGCTCCACAAGCAACTTCGCTGAAGTGTGGCGCCATTCCGCTCGTAGCCGCCCCAAGATGTCCTGCAAGTGGCTTCATGCTCTCAAATCTGTGTGCCCCTCTCCTAGCACAAGTTTCCCTTCATCGTATAACTCGACCCCGCAGTCGCTTATTATCACTTCTGTGTGAGATGTTATGGCAATGGTTATCAGTTAACTCCAACACAGATGGAGACAAGCAGTCCCTGTCTACATCCTCGCCTTGCGCACTAAGCTAAAGCACTAGGTTTTACAACCAGAGGTTCGAAAGGTGCAAGTGGAAAGCTTTAAGAGCTGAATAACTGAAACTTGGGAATACCAGGGTAATCCAAGATGGCAGAAGACCTCAGGAGTCTGTGTGTATCTGTATCCCTGTGGCATTGGGCTTCCTTATGAGTCCTTATGAGAGACTCACAAGGGAGCCGACATACTCCGACCCACGGCTAGGCCCCCTGGTGACCACTCTTGCAGATCTCGAAGATCTGCCCTCGATATCTCAGCATCTAGCCGTAAACTTATCTAGTAGCGCACTATGAATACTCCTCCGCACTTGTTGCTACGTGTATTGGTGCACAGGACGTAACACTAGGCCCCTGGTAACCGCTCACACAGATGGTTCGATCTGCTCTCGATATCTCATGAGCCTTTAGTATTCTTGAATATTTATCTCATTGAGCATTGTGACTACTTCTTGAAAGCAAGGTCTGGGTGGCACTCACTTGGATCCTACGCTGCCATCGTGATTGGACCGCCCCTAACCCCTGCCCACCAGAATAGTTTTTACGTTCGTTGTACATGACTACAACATCGTTTCTTAACGAGGTCTGATAAGACTGCTTCACATAGTAAATGCTATAGGACGGATAATATATTGAGTTGTGGAAAGTAGATCTCATGCATCTACAGAGTGGTTTCAGATGCTTAGTCAGGTATGCATCGGCTGCAACATAATGGAGTGCCAGGGTGTAATGAGGGTCACTTTGGGATCACTTACCGCTAGTATATGAAGCCCCTTTGAAATTCTAACGCTATAGACCAGAAGCGATCGAAGACGTAACAATAATTAACTGTGATTCACCTATATACGGCTATATAAATCACTACATTTGTTCATTTCCAGAGAGCATGTACAGGCCAAAAAGGCGAGCAGGGTCCAATACATATGCACGACGGAGGGGGTCATCACACAGTACAGAAGCCAGCGTACTCGCCATGCCTGCAGTAAGCATTTATGCTAGTCCTTAGTTCTGCTCTTGATATGTGGCAAGCAATTTACAGGTAATAGTCCATTAGAGCTCCTGCTCAGATATAGGCAAGTTCTTCACGGTGAATTGCTTTTAGTTACCCAACAAAAGAGGTCACTTTAGTGCAGCCCCAACAGCCAAAGAGCAGTAGTAGTCTGATCCCCAGCTATGAACATTGCAGCCTGTAAAAAGAAGCCACTCTGGATGTAATACATCCAAGTTCCATGGAGGTAAACAGACTGCTTGACTCGCTTTCTGCTGACCGCAGCTGGTATTCAACCCAACAGTAAAGAGTGCTCTCGCGAGAAGGGTTGGATTTTGCGCTTGTGTCTAGGCAATGCACACTTGTTGCACTTCATCAGCGCAAGTAAGGACCCTCTGGTAAGACGTTAGTACAAAAATACCAAGAGCAAATCAACAGCATTGCATGAGTGGTTACCAGGGGCCTGGCAAAAGGCCTCGGGCTGTGGAATCCAGGTTTGAAGTATACTTTATTCTCATGAAGAACCCACTCGTATTATAGAACTTGTGCTGTGGGTTTGGGGGTTAGGGGAGGGGCTACTTCACAAGGCTGTCTTGTTAGAACAGAGGAAATCTACAGTCGGGGACCAATAGCTCTCGTTACTCACAGGGTGGTTGATTGGTTGTAAGCGGTGCTATGGTTATTGTAGTTATTGTTGAAAGAGATAGCTGCAAGTGTGCGTGTTCTGAGCACTGCTTGGTGACATTGTACATGCGTGTTGTCGAGCGGCTGGGCTGTGATACTAATCCAAAGATTGCCTGACAAGAGCTTCTTCAGATTGTCCACAGGAGACTCCCTCATATCGCAAGTCAGCAGCCTTTCAATGTCCGAGTGAGTTCGTTGCGAGACATTCAAGTATTTTTAAATACATGTGGTCCGAGTAGGGAAGCCCGAATGGTCACATGCCAGCAGTCCGATCTAAACAGCCCCTGTGTCACTCCTGAAAATTGGTGCCAGGCCCCTGGTAACTACTCGTGCAAACACAATAGACTTGCTTCAGCATCTGAGTACTGAGGTCTTTTCTAAGGGTGGTACCGTTTTCGCTCATATGCCTTAGACATGTGAGGTTAGTCACAGGTTAAAACACAATTAACTGGTGAACAGAGCATTGATGACACTCATCCAAGCAGATAGAACAAGATACTTCTGAAAATTTTGTCCATTATCTCAGCCTGGCACATTGAGGCCATACCTGATGTTCAGCTGTGGTAACGTTATGCATTACCTTGCAGCAATGAAATTGTAGTTGGAGAGTTATTTGGGGAAAGCTTTCGGGTACTCATGGAGGGTTTGCGCTGCTGCAGCATTCAGGTAGTTAAGGATGAAATATCACTTAGTTGTTCAGCACCTGTAGTGCCTTAAAGCTTCGCATAAAGTCAGCATTCAGAAAGTGCTCAAGTCAAATATGTTGATCAAAAACAGCTTCTTCAGGACAGTGCATTTCAATCGAACTTTGTTTGAAAATCACTGAGTTGTGGTGGATGAACTTTCATTTGACGAAATCGCTTGTACATCGATTCGAGTCTTATGGTACTGGAAATTTTGTGATGCCACAGGTGAGTGTACTCATACTGACCCTCGTTTGTTCTGCATTCGTATAATCAAAGGTCTTTGAGGCCCGTGTCTGCCAAGAGTTTGGTTTTCTATAGCATAACAATATCACCATGGCTGGCTCAACTGCCAGATTGACGAAAGCTGTCTGTCATTTTCTATCCTTGCTACTCAGTTCACAATTTTCATCCCAGCTGCTGCAGCACATATTTGATTTTACAGGTCAGGCCAGACTTGGCTGCAGAAGCTGAAGCTCTGGGCAATAGCAGCCCGCTGTATACCTCATCCGAATCATCCTCGTCTTCGTCCAGCAGCGACAGCTCCACTGATGGCGGTTCTAGAAGCAGTCGCAGCACTGCAGAAAGTGAAGACGACACATCACAAAGAGATAATTCCAAGCGTCCGCGTGATGACTCAGCCCTTCAATCCGCACATAATGACAAAACTCATTCAGCATCAGATGATAGTTGTAAGGCAACAGATTGTCGCGAACGTAGGCGACGTGTTGATCACTCTGAGCCCACTTCTCTTGACAAGCGAGCAGTTCCTGTGTAGCTCCAGCAGCTCTAGTGTAGTTAATGTCTTCAGTTTAACCTATTCTCTGACCTATTGATACTGGAGCATATGACTAAAATTACGAACTCTTCAAATTGGATACTTTACTCTTCTTCTTCTTCGCTACACTTGACTTAAGAAGAGCATTATGGCTATTCTTATTTTCTGCTTTCTTCTTAACGCCCGACTCTTTTTGCAGCCCTATGTGATTTCCGTGCTTTCTCTGCTTCTTCCTTACTTTGATCTCGCTTCTGACCGTATCTGTACTGGGTTTGACCGTGATGCGAACTCCATCCTCACACTCTAACTCCCTACCCTTTCTCTCTATCTGCATTTTACTCCCAGTTTTACACTTGCCAGGAGCATTTTCTAAGTCAGAGATCTTGCTTGGAACCTCCTTGATGTCGGAATAATTTCGCCCTTGCTTGACCTTCCCTCTTCTACCAGTCTCCCTTACGGCCTTGTGATCCGAATCATCCACTTGAGGTGTTTCTTCTTTAACATAACTTTTGCACAGAGCCTCATCTACGCCCTTTCCATTTTCTGCTAGCTGAGATTCTTTCGGCATACCAACCTCGTCGAACGCAGTTAAGCATGTAAACCTGGCTTTCGCCTCGAACGAAGTTACTGGCGTGGCGTCTGGCTTGCTCAAACTGGCTATATCCCATGTCTTCACTGTCCCGTCAGAAGATGCAGTCCCAATTATTGATCTCTCGTGCCCACGCAAGCGGAATGGGCATGTCATACCACGAATCCGTGACTTATGAGCCTTATCAAGCACGGAGAGACATTCCGATGGCTTTCGCACGTCTATGGTTGACAGGGACCCCCTGTCACAGCCTAATAAAATCGTCATATCGTCAACAGCAGCTGCAGTGACTATTCGAGACTTATGCGGAAAATTCGATATAGTCTTTCCCTGCAGAATCAAAACAATGGTATCATATTATTTAATATTCTAGAGCGTGCTCGTTTGGACGAAAGAATGCAAAGTGCGCCCCACGGTGCAGGTGGAAACCACTTGATCTGTGCGGTGTGGTACACCGTGAACGCTAGCACTCTTTCTGTTGGAAACAGACCTCAATAGAGTGTAAGGAAAAGTTAGAACCTTTCGCTGTGTACGGATTGGAGCTTGATATGAAGTATTTGTCACCGTGGCTGAAGAAGCCGACAATATCTCCTTCTGCTGAAAGTGGTGCTTGGTAAGCGCATGCGCCCTTCGTTAAATCCCATAGACGCATCTGTTTGTCTCGTGAAACTGAGAGTGCTACCACCCCAGAAGGATGCGCAGCTATGCTGTTAACCAGGCTTGTGTGCCCTTTCAAAGCTTTCATATGCTCCCAGTCACCAGCTGCCTTCCACACACATATCGCCCCAGCTGTGGTACCTGGATGCTCGTAGCATACATTCATTACCTGCCGTCATACCAAAACATTCCTTGTCCTTCAAAAAAAACTTGGAATTCGCGCGTGGTGAGCGGTTGCGAAAGGACAGACAATGGCTGCTTGGCCAACGAATTGGCACACCTGACCACACCTGACAGTAAATGCGTTGGCTGTACCTCGTTTTCATTGCTCACGAAGCATACGCACGGAACCGCCCCCTCGGCTGGATTGACAAGGTAGCCCAAGTCTTTATTCGTGCGCATGTTGAACAGGTGCAATTGGTCATCGCCACCACCAGTTACAACAAAGCTTCCAAAAGAGTCAATACATTTAACGGCATTCTTGTGTGCGGGAATGGCGAGCACCTGCTCTAACGAATGTGACTCGTCACCCCCAGCCGAAACAAATTCGTATCCAAACAGATGTCGTTCGTAGCAGCCTCCATAGAGCCGCATTGGCTATGAATAAGATGAGAGGTTGCGAAGGCAAGGACTTGTTGTTAGCTGAAGCTTAAGGAGCACTATATGTAAGCAAAAAAAACCTGTGGACTTCGCCGACTCATACACTACAGTAGATGAAGTTGAATACTCCCGAGTACGTTGAGCTTAGTTTAAGAGTTTGCCTCTATTTCACTTGTTGTGTTACACGGAATGTTGCCGATTTACTATCTCAATTATCTCTCTCAGAGATAGTGTAATTTGAACTGTTTTGTATCCTGTGGGCAGTGGGTCAGCATGCATGCAATTGCTGCACCAGTAGTAACATTCGCGGTGGTTCGTCAATCCCTTGAAAACTTCTGCTTGTCCATTTCGAGAGAGAACACAAAGGAAACGACGCGAAACAGCGCCAACAAACAGGGCATTACCAAATAGTTGTATCACGTTCCGGATAGGTCTCTGGTATTCCCTCACAACTCGTGCGCGTGCCCCTGATTGATTTTTCGATTTTTGGCGACTTTTTGAGCACCTTCAAGTATGAAAAACTTGCATCTTGCGCCTAGATGCCAAGTGCTTGCTCCATTTCATAGCAGGGGGCGGGGGCCATGCTGCAGACTTGTGGCTAACGCAGCTGTTGCCACTGCGGAGAGAGCCGGGGACTTGTCATGGAACAAGACGTACTACCCCAAACTACAGGATACAGCTAAAGCTGAAAAGGATTGGTGCTTTTTTCTACCCTTGATGTAGCGCTTGCTCAGTTTTGAACTGGCTGTCGTTTCGACCGCGACTGTCCGCACGTGACTAGTGATGGCCATTACCAACCGTTCTTGGTACTACAGGAGTGATATCTTTTCTTATAGCGCAGTGTAACTATTATAATCATAGTTCCTCTATATATGAATCGTTATTCGCGCTCTTTGTACAATCTCAGTCCCACGCACTTCGCTCATTGGCAGATTCAACACCCGCAATCCATTTGCAATAGTTTCCTCATTCATAAGATTATAACACTGAATGGAAGAATTCCTACACGTATACACTATTGCATGCTCAGGTTTTGTACTTGTTGCAAATTTTTTCCCGTTTGCACAAGCTTTGTCGCCAGGTTGACGTCGTCCATCATCTGTAACCCATGCCTTTGTATGAGGCTGTAGGAAATTTATTACAGGTACATAATTGACGCTGAAGGGCAAAAACTGGGGCGTCTCGCAACACTTGCAGCAACCTACATTCGCGGCAAACACACCCCTGCATATACCCCGTCAATGGACATGGGAGCGATGCTGATCGTCATCAACGCTGATAAAGTTATTGTGAGTGGGAACAAATTCACCGATAAGTTGTACCGTCGGGTGGTTGTGGGCCGCCCGGGCACCATGAAAGTGGAAACATTCCAGCAGCTTCAAGCCCGCATTCCAGAGCGTATAATTGAGAAAGCAGTACATGGAATGCTTCCCAAAGGTCGTTTGGGTCGTAGGATTAAACTGAATATGAAAGTACGTTTCCTGTGTTTTTGGTGATGTGCAGGGTTCTTGTGGTCCCCATGTCCAAACACTGGCCAAATTGATAGCTTCTGATAACTACGAAACCCAAATATAAATTTCAGAGGGTGATTAGTTAGTCTCTGGATCTCAGAAGCTGTGTGACACGTCGGTTCACTTTGCAGGTTTACAAGGGTGCTGAACACCCTCATGAGGCACAGCAGCCTATAGACATCACCAACCAAATTAGCACAAGCTCGTAGGAAACATCAGCTGGTGACAAGAAACTTGCTGATCGGCCATAGTAATGAGGGGCCAATGCATCGGAAATGGTACATTAATTTTGAGGCAAGAGCTCGTACACGAGGCATTTGATGCGCCAAGAAAAAGTATCTGCTTTACATGCCTCCCCCTCCCCCCCACACGAGTCGTTAGAACCCGATAATTTCCCACGGGCCTTGGGAGATGTCAGATTCCCATGCAAACTTTGTAACGATGTATTGTACGGAACTTTATTGTACGGAGTATGTTACATATTCACTGTCGGATGTTCCACGAAACCTGTCGTTGATGTATCACACTTTGGAATCTCCATGCAAGTGATATTACAAGTAGAGCAGCCGCAAATAATCAAAATTAAGGTTGCCACACACTCTTCGTGCTCATGATAACTGTATCCGTCCTTCGTCAAGCATGCCTTTCACGGTTGTCGAGAACTTTTGCACGGGGAACCCCATAACGTTGAAATAACATCCGTTTATCCACTCCACCCATGCGCTCGCAGCTTTCTGGATTCCGTAGGAACCCGCCTTTCCCCAACAATCTCCACTTTCTATGTAAGCCTGAATCTCTTCAGCATCCAGTTTCGCAAAACAAACTGTTGTTGTCTGAGAAAACTCTTCTAATTCCGGTTCTGTGCCTTCTCCCGTAGGTGCTATCAATACTACTCCTGCAAAGGCAAGAATAGCATGCAATGGTAAAACGTTTCTCTGAACTGGAAAAACAGGAAAACAACCTCAAAATTAACTCTTATTGAATGTGGCATGCTGTTATCCAGCATACACAGCAAGGTTTCTTGCCTTGCCAGCTGAAGTAGGTGGGGTTCTGCTATGTCAACTGACACAAATTATGGAACAGTCAGCCAGGTAAAAATGTACAGTTTCTGTTGTAAGTCCTGAACTTGCCATTTCCAGCCGTCCCCTCACCTTCGTAAAACCATTGTGGTTCTTCCTCACTGGATACTACAGTCACAGGATACAATCGTACAAAGCACCTTAGTACGTAAACAAAGTTTGGCACAGGCCTGTGGTTTCAGTTGGTGGCATTCTCTCCTGATTTCATGACATATTGGCTGAGTAGAACAACTATTTAAGGTTTAGCGGGTGCAAAGCTAATGTTTTTGTTCTGCTGAGTTTGTCTCATAAATTTTGACTGAAGAAGTTTCATCCGTTCCACGAAAGCATGCTGCTCATTGGCACTTAAATCAGAGAGCTTACAGTCAAACATTGTGGAGAATTATGGCCATGAAAGTCCATGTATTGTTCAGCATGAATCAGGATGTTTCAAAGAGCATCTACAGAGGTTGAGACAAACCAGCATGGGGCAGAGGTAAAACTGTGTAATGAATGAATGAGCAAAATCTTAAACAAGGCTTACAGTGACAGGTACATTCCTGTCTGAAAGCGTTCAGCTAGTGATGGCGGGGCATTGGATCTCACGCGATGAGAACAGGTGCCTGTTGCAGGGCAAGTCATGTCTACTTCCTGGAGATTGCCTATGTTCCCTATTTCACTATTGACACTTGGCCCCCCACAGGTACAGCTAAATGATCCAGATTTGCCTGAAACATAATCTCTGCGTATTGGGTTGACTGATGTGCTCTAAAGAGGTACATATCAGGTCACTGAAAGCTCCGTTGACTTCCGACAGTCAATATTTGCCTGTGCCTCGAAAACACACTCTTCCAGGGTCCTCGGAATGACTGAATGCTGCTCGTTTTGCAGGCACGAAATTTGAGCTTCTTTGGACATGCTGACTACATCCCTTTGTTGAATGAGCACTATATCGAAGTTGAGCTGCGCCAAGATCCTGGTTGGAAGGGCAAGGACAGGAATAACTTTTCGAACCAGTCTCCAACGGCATGCAATGTGTAATTTTTTTCCCCAGTTTTAAATCAACGGTATTTCATGAAGGCATTGTTCAGATGTCGAATGTCTTCCTTCAACTCTAGAGTTCAGAGTACTGGACCGTCACATCCTCGCTGGGGTACAAGTTTGATACACAAAAAAGCTGTTTGATTTTATCAGAGGTAAGATGCATGAAATCGGACCTGTGTGGACATGATGAATTCCCCCAGCTAGCATCGTTAGCATTCTTCTCGCATCCTCTACCGTCTCGGCCTTCTCCAGAATCTGACCGTCTTTCTCAACGACCTATTCGGACAACCAAGTTTTGATTCAGCCCTTCAAGATGACGCTGACATATGTTGACGGTTTCAGGAGCACACTGTATCTGCTGCAATAATTAACTTGGCATCGGGATTTGAGTTGGAAACATCCTTTGCCTTCTCTCTCGCTGTTGCGATGGCATATTCAGGCGGAGAAAATTGAGAGTGAGAAAGATCCTCCTCGAATGTAGATGGGACTACCTGAATGGGGTGTCTGAGAGGTCAATGGCATTGTTCACTTATTCCCTCAGTTGCGCCATGCTGTCGGTACCAGCACAGACAACCGAGCGAATACAATAGAAACTTTCAAGAGATTATCCATAAAGCTTCCCCGCTGGTGATTTTGAAAAGTTAGCGTTGACTCGAACCGTGAAATTCAGACCTATGTTGCCCAGAATTTCCTTGCGCCGTGGCGAGGCAGAAGCTAGAATTATCTTGTGCGTATTGAGACGCTGCACAGCCTGTAATATCATTATGTTACCAAAATACTCAAGGGCAAGGGCACAGTGCAAGGTTAATTGCGAGGTGTATCGTTCCTTGGGTGTCGAGATTGACAACCGAATGTTGCTATGTGTTTCTCAAGCGCATTATGCGTGATATCTCATTGCTCCTTGTGCTGTTTCACGTCGATCCCAGGGATCACTTTGAGAACCCGGGCGCCATGTACGGAATCCGGAAGGGACTGACAATGGTTGAAGCAGAATGGCCAAAACCCTCGGACCCACCGCTTTGTTCACATAAATTTATCAGGAGCAATACTTGTGATCTGTTGTGTCGCTTGCGAATTTAACCTTTTTTTTCAATTCAATGAGGACCAAGTTTCCTTTGTCAGTACCGCTCTGCTGCAACAAGCCGTGCCAATTCTCCCACATTCGCTGTGTTTCCTCGATCGTGAAGAAATTTAACCTTCAAACTGTTCAAAGTCAACCACTGGTTTATGAGCATGTAGTCGTTGGGGCAGGGTTCGCTGGGCTCGCAACCAGCTTCCATCTGCTGGTACGCGACCTATGAACATACACCTGCCAGTTTTCGCGTATATGTTCAGATGACTTGACTCATGCTTAATCCAACAATTTGTTCCGCCTTGTGACACCCAAGGACAACTGAAGATGTATTCTAGTCCAGAACTTGTGGTGCCAGACTCAGTTTTTGACGGCTATTGTTTACACATCACTGTTTTTTAATCCTGTCGCATATTTTGTTGGACTGCATGGTATTTCCTCTGCGAAGGATAATGCACAACGTCTCACAGCCCGTGTCTCGGTAATAGCAAGTTCCTGTTGAAGTACTTGAATCGTCGAAAACATATAACCTTTGGCTATGGCTGCGTGGTAACTAAGGTGCAAGACATCTACTCGCGGGATCATTCTTCAGAAGGATTCAAAATCGAGCTGCGTACCGGATGGAAGTGAGTAGGTGCTGATTGCAGAGAAGCGCGCCTGAAAATGCTATCTCTCGCATTGTTGTTTATGACGTGGGAGGTGTTGGTCACGGAGCTTCAGGTGCTGCAGCTGGACTCCTTCACCCGTTCTCTCCCAAAGGTAAATTAGCATGGCTAGGAGTTGAAGGTTTCTCCGCAACATGCAATCTAATCAAGATTGCGGAGTCTGCACTGGAAGCGCAAAGCATAGCAGCAGATGCCCTTGCAAACGCGGAAATAAACTTGCACACCAAGTGGACCTCCCGCGAAGTCGGAAGATTGCAATACACAGCGCCTTCTTCAGTCAAGACACATAACTTGATAGATGAGCAAGAGCCTTCGCAAGTAAAGGATGAAGTCGCACCACGCCATGGCGGAATACTCCGAATTGGAGCACATGCCAGGGAGTGTTGGGAACTGACTCGACACCTGGCAGACGTCCAAGGTGTTACCTCCTACGTATTCTTAAAAATGAGTGTCCTTGCCTATAACAGCACGTACTTTGAATCGGTAAGATGGCATGAAAAGTACTTGACGTTCTGGACATGTGCAGCCACGACTCAGAACAGCTCTAGTTCAGCCTCGACGTGTAACAAGTTGCTGAACGGTACGGCAAGCAGCTCTTCAAGCGCTGGCCGTGCTCTGTATGAGTCCTGCCACTCACCAGGTTTACGTGTGATAGATTCCGCCCGACCAGTAACTGCTGAAGAAGCAAAGTCTCTCTTACCAGGACTATCTGATCAAAGCATTGAAAACGCATGCGTATGGCAACCACCGCGTAAGGGAAGCAATTTCCGTAGAGATACTGAGCTCGCTAAACTGGGTATGATTCAACTCCAGCTGCCACCGTTATTTATATCAAGCCAACTGCGAAGTGACTGAAATTTTACTCAAAGGAAAGGTTGACGTTGTAGCTCCAAGTGGACTGCACGCTTCGCGAGACTTGATGACTTTCGTTGGCCGTTTGATACATCAACTAGAGTGAGCGAAGCATAAGAAGCCTCCCATAACACCATGACTGTGCAACCTAAACGAAGTAGCAGTGAGGACACGAATGAGCCTCCTGAGCACGCGCGTGCGCACAAGCCTAGGTTACAGAATTCTAATATTCACTAGTTACCATCAGAAGCTGCTTCCAGTACATGGCTGTAACTACCTGTTCACTTATTGGTGGCGGGAGGATGAAGACCAGTGCTGCAGTTATCACAGGTTCAAACCACGCCTTCGCACGGGCTGATGATTCAAAGAATATCGTGTCTATTATGAATCCGAGAATGCAAAACTACATGGGGTATGCATCGACCAGTTTCTGTGTATGCACCATGTGAAACGCCATTAACGATGTCCATTATTTCGCAGAGAGTCATCGGCGCTGGGTCACTTCATCTAGATCTCGTTTAAATGAAAAGCCCTGACTCAATTCTAACCTTTACTGTCAGTGCACTCTGTTTACGAGATAGTAAAACGCTGTTGTTGGCTGCGGGCAGCTGTGGACAATCGAAGGTTGCAATTGTCAACTCCATTTGTGTCTGCGTCCCTCAAGCAGCTAATGTTGTTGTGGCAAAAAGCAGCAGTCTGACTGAGCCACGGAAAATCGACGGCGTAAGAGTTTGAAAGCAAATCGCGCTCTCTTGCTCAGCCATTTTTGAAACCCGCCCTTCCCCGTCGAAATTACGCCTTTGAACTGAGGAGGCCTAGGCAAATGCCCAAAACCCATATCTTTGCGTTGGAGTTAGACGAATCGGCGTCCCTGACGATTCGGCAATGCTTGTGGGGCTCAACGTTGAACAAGGAGAACCAAAAAATCAAAGCATGTCCCGTATCGATACCAAGTGTCGCACCTGTCATTGCGATGCACTTTAGCGTGCTGTGAACAATTGCACGAATTCGATCTTCTGACATGATAGAAAAGAACCATATACATCGCCACGAGCAACCGTAACCTATTTGATCAATGGACTTGCTGTTATTGAATGCAGGACGCAAAAATGCGTCACTTTGGTATCGATACAGGAACCTCTAAATATCATCCGTTGTAAAGCGTGACGAAACCCCAAAAGCGCCTGCGCCTGAGGACACTTAGTTGCT
>JAULKQ010008259.1:0-13447 GCA_032356285.1 Smithsoniella earleae | reverse complement strand
GCGCCGGCGTAGATGCGGCGGAGGGCGGCGGCCGGGTCGGCCATCAGGTGGTCGAAACGGAGGTCGACGATCTGGTGGTCGGGGATCGTGCCCTCTTTGCGCTGTGCGATCATGGCGTCGAGTCCGACCGCGATGCCTTCGGCGTATTGATGGACGAGCGAAGCGACGTCGAGGTGGTCGCTGCGCATGCGTCGCAGAGTCGCGACGAGGCTCACGATCGAGGCCACGGTCTTCACGGGATCGCGATGGGTCACCACGAGTCGCGCGTCGGGATAGACGGAGAACAGCGTCGGCAACATCGTGAGATGGCTCGGTGCCTTCAGGAGCCATGGGCTTCCCGGACAACGCCACTGCAGCAATTGCAACTGCCGCTTGTGAAACTGGAACGCGGGCGCGATGTCGTGGGTGAACAGCCAGCGAGCGTAGCTGGGGACATCGAGAACGCCCGAGTAATGCGGGGTCGCGAACTCGTGGATCATGAGGAAGATGCATTCGAAGGGCAGGTTCCCGCCGTTCTCGTGCATCGTCTTGTACTCCGGAGTGATCTCGTGCCAGAGCGTGAGCTCCCGGTCCGCCTGCTCGATTCGCGGATCCGTCGCGTACGTCGCGGCCTCCGGCGGCGGAACCGAATACATCACCTCCCACGCCATCGGCGTCCTGGTTCGGGGGTCTTGCGCCATGATCTCGTGGAGAATGGATGTTCCGCTCCGGCCGGTTCCGGTGATCACGATGGGCCGCTCGATTCGCTCGTCGGCGATCTCCGGGTGGCGCTTCCACGTGTCGACGATGCGAAGACGGTTCTGAAGCACGCGGACGATCTCGGAGCGCGTGAGAATCCGACCGACGAGATTCAACTTCGCTTCGTTCTCGATTGCATCGAGGAGAACGCCAAAGGGTTCCCGCCAGCCGTCGTCCCCGAAATCCTCGAGACCGGTCTGGCTCGTGGCCGCTTCGAGGAGGGATTCCGCATCCAATCGAACCACGTGTCCGGGGCCGCCCAGACTCGAGCCGATCGTGTTGAGGTCTTCGACCCATGCGGGCCGCGAAGCGCGGCTCATCGGCGGAACCTCCGCGCGACGCCCGCTCGACGGCGCGCGACCTGCGCGCGGCGCTCGGCGGGGCTGAACTCGGGAGTGTCGGGGGAGAGATGCGCGCGGAGATCCGAGAGGGCGACGACGCGGGTCTCCGGCACCGGCGCGTCCTCGGACCAGATCCAGCGGTAGGAGACCATGCCGTCGGGCCGCCCCTCGGTGTCGAGCCAGTTCGGGATCCCGGGATCTTCCGCGGAGACGACGAGCCGAAAACGTCCGTCCGGATCGACCTGCATTTGTCGTCCGTTCAGGCTGCAGACCCGGTTTGCGAGGTCGAGCGACTCGAACCAGGGAGCTGAGTAGAGCTGGATCGACCAGTAGCGCGCCTGCGGCCGGTCGCACTCGATGAGCAGGCCTTGTTCGGGTTCGAGCCGGTACCAACCGCCGCCGTACAGGATGTCCGTCGCGCCGCCCGGTACCGACATCGGTGGGGACAAGGCGTTGTCGCCGCTGCCCGCGCGCCGCGCTTTCAGGAACTGGTTCCAGTAGACGACGCTTCTCTCGACCCAGTGGATCGCTTCGTCGAGCCGCTCGGCCATGGTCGCGGGCTCGAGGCGTCCGGGCGCCTTTCCCTCGAAGCCGATCCGATCGATCGTGGGGTGGGGGATGGCGTCATGTTCCCAGTCCGTAACGTAGAGTCGGACGAGCACGTGATCGACGCCGGCGTGCAGGGGGATCCAGTTGGTCGGCTGCTCGTCGGGGGAGAGCCAGATCTCGGTGGTGCCGTCGTCTCCGACCTCGAGTTCTGGCAGGCTTCGCTCCTCGAACACCCGGTACTGTTCGAGATGCATCTCGCCCTCGTGGAGTGAGATGATGACGTCGCGCAGTCTGCGCGTGTCGAGTCGGAGCCGATAGGTCCCGGCGGGATCGACTTTGGCGCGTAGGTAGTGGTTGTCGGTGTTCGGGCCACCCCACTTCACGGCGTCGTCGTCGTAGCGGTGGAACGCCGGATACTCGCCGTCACGAAATTCCACGTACCATTGCAGTGCGTAGGTGGTGAGCCGCGTGAGGTGCCGGTAGCCCTCCGCGCGGAGGGTGGGATCTTCCGGGAAGTCGTCTTCGAGGATGCGCTCGCCGACGCCCTTCAGCCGGTCGCAGAAGTCCCGCCAGGCGTCACCCTGGACGAGGCGTCGGTCGGCGTTGGTATCCTTCGAGGCCATGACCGTCTTCGTGTATCCGACCGTGCTGCGAACGGGAAGGCGGAAGACTCGAGCGGGGCGTACGTGGCATTTCGGCTCGAACGCGGTAGGGTGCCGCGGATGAACCGCGTCGTTCCGGCCCTGGTCCGCATCTTCATCCGGTGGATGCCGGATGCGTTCGCCGTCGCGATCCTCTTGACGCTGCTCACCGTCGCGCTCGCGGTTCTCGTGGCGGACTTCCCGCTGCCGTCCGCCGTCGAATCGTGGGGCGATGGCTTCTGGGACCTCCTCACGTTCACGAATCAGATCAGCTTGACGCTGTTGTTCGGCTACGCGTTCGCCAATACCCCACCGGTCCGTCGCGCTCTCCTCCGGATCGCGGGGCTCGTGACGTCGGCTCCGATGGCGTACGCGCTCGCGTGTTTCCTCACGGGCGTCCTTGCTCTGTTTTCGTGGGGGCTGAGTCTCGTCTCCGCCGGGATCATGGCGCGGGCCATCGGGGAGGCGTGCCGGGCGAAAGGCATTCGCGTGCACTACCCGTTGCTCGTCGCGTCGTCCTTCTCCGGATTCGTGATCTGGCACCAGGGGCTCACGAGTTCCGTCGGACTGGCGATCGCGACGCCCGGCAACTTCCTGGAAGATCAGATCGGCTTGATCGCCACGTCCGAGACGGTCTTCACCGCCTGGAATGTCTGCGTCGCGTCGTTCGTACTCCTCACGCTTCCGCTCGTGATGGCCGCGATGCGTCCGGCCGACGATGACATCCAAGAGATGGACGTGCCGCCGGAGCCGGTGCGGGAAGAGGAGGCGGCGGGTCGGGAAGAGACGCCGGCCCGGCGGATGGAACGGTCGCCGTTCGTGAGCCTACCGATCGTCGCGATGGGGCTGTTCTTTCTGGGGGTCCACTTCTTCGAGCGCGGGCAGGGGCTCGAGCTCAACATCTTGAACTTCGCGTTTCTCATGGCGGGGCTCGCGCTGGCCGGGTCCGCGATCAAGTACGCGGAGGTCATCGCCGACGGGGGCCGAGTCGCCGCTCCGTTCTTGCTCCAGTACCCGTTTTACGCCGGGATCGCCGGACTCATGGCCGACTCCGGTCTCGCGCGGATGGTCGTCGAGTTCTTCGTCTCGATCTCGACTCCGGGTACGCTTCCGGTCTTCGGCTTCCTCGCCGGGGGGCTGCTCAATATCTTCATCCCTTCGGGCGGCGGTCAGTGGGCCGTTCAAGGGCCCATCATGATGGCGGCCGCGCAGGAGGTCGGTGCGGACCTGCCGCGGGTCGCGATGGGCGTCGCGCTCGGTGACCAATGGACGAACCTGGTCCAGCCACTGGTGCTCATGCCCATCTTGATGATCGCGAGCATCGGTGCCCGTGAGATCATGGGCTACACCTTCGTCGCGCTCTTCTGGACGGGCGCCGTGTTCTCGGCGTCCCTGTTGCTCTGACCCGAGATCTTCGCCGGGGTTGCAGCGAGGCGGGGTTTCGGATCGAAGGGAGCATGCTCTCTCGAGGCGGTGCTTGGGTGCGGCGGACACGAGTGGTCGCCACGATTGGACCTACTTCCGATTCGCCTGAGCGGATCGATGCGCTGCTCGAGGCGGGAATCGACGTCGCGCGGGTGAATTGCGCGCACGGCACACCTGAGAGCCTCCGGGCCATGATCGCGACTCTGCAGACACGGGCCGCGGCGATGCGGCGTCCCCTTGCGATCTTGGCGGACCTCGCCGGGCCGAAGCTTCGGATCGGTCGATTCGCCGATGGGCCGATCGATCTCGTGGAGGGGGCCGAATTCGTTCTGACGACCGAAGACGTGGTGGGCGATGCGAGCCGCGTATCGGTGAACTACGCCGACCTCTGCACCGATGCGACACCCGGCACGGCGATCCATCTCAATGACGGACTCGTCCGACTCGAGGTTCTGGAGGTGGCACCCCCGGAGGTGCGTACGCGGGTCGTCGTGGCGGGACCGCTGGACGACCGGAAGGGACTCTCTCTCCCGAGCGGAGGAGCGGGGCTTCCCTCCCTCAGCGAGAAGGACCTGGCGGATCTCGAAGTGGTTCTGGATGCCGGTGTCGACTACATCGGCCTCTCCTTCGTGCGGTCGCCCGACGACGTTCGCCTCCTGCGCAAGAAGATCACCGAGCACGGCGGGCGTGCGGGCATCGTGGCCAAGATCGAGAAGGCGCAGGCCGTGTCGTGCATCGATCAGATCGTGCGCGAGAGCGACGCCGTCATGGTCGCGCGCGGTGATCTCGGCGTCGAGTGCGCAATCGAGGAGGTCCCGATTCTTCAGAAGCGAATCCTCGCGGTATGCCGGCGCGAGGGAAAGCCGGCGATCACGGCGACGCAGATGCTGGAGTCGATGGTGCACGCGCCGGTCCCGACACGGGCGGAGGCCACGGATGTGGCGAACGCCGTGATCGACGGAACCGACGCCGTCATGCTTTCGGGGGAGACGGCGAACGGCGACCATCCCATCGAAGCGGTGCGTACGATGTGCCGTATCGTCTTGCGCGCGGAGGCCTATGCGCGGCCGCGGGCTCGTCTGAAACGCGACGAGACCGAAGCCCTGTCCGTTGCCGACGCGACGTCGCAAAGTGCCTGCCTCGCGGCCGAGTCGAGCGAGGCCCGAGCGATCGTCGCGCTCACGACCAGTGGTGGTACGGCGCGTTCGATCGCGCGTTGGCGACCTCCGCAGCCGATCGTTGCGGTGACGGCAGATGAGCACGCCTGTCGAATGCTGAGTCTCGTGTGGGGGGTCCAAGCGATGCACCTCGACGATCTCGGCGACGACTTCGAGGCTGCGTGTGTTCGTGTCACGCCGTTTCTCGCGAAATGGCTCGATGTCGGCTCCGGTGCACGTCTCGTATTGACGGCGGGACTTCCGTTCGGCCGTGCGTCCGAAACGAACGTCGTACGCATCGAGACGGTCCCGACGGCATAGCCCTTTCGATCGGGCGCGCCATAGGGAGCGCGCCGTCGCGGTAGATTCTCCGCGCATCCGAGCGGAAAGAGGCTTCAGCAGCGACGTGTGCGCGAGCGATCATCGCGCCCATGTCGCGTGCCTCGACGCCGCTTGGATCGACGTGGTTGCTCCTGTCGATCTTCCTGGTTGCCGCATGTGGTGGCGGGGAAGGTGCGGGTTCGTCGGCGCGGACGCACGCCCCGGACGTTCCAGACCCCGGATTGCCGGAGCCGGCGCCGCTGGTGGTCCCGCAACCGTGGCCGGAGGGCCCGCCGGGTCCGGGTCCGCTCGACGGGATCGTGGGGTACACCGCACGAGCGTGTGGATTCGACATGAACGCGAACGGCATTCCGGGCGAACCCGAGGACTGCCGCGTCTGCGATGGTGTGACGACCGACGTGAACGGCGACGGCGTGGAAGACCGCCTCCACTACGTCGACTGTGAAGCGCGTCTTCTCGACGGAGATGGAAGCCCCTGGGCTCCGTTCGCGACGATCGGAGACGCGATGGCGGCGCTCGCCGACCCACGGGCCGAGGTCATCCAAGCGGTGTGCTTCCGGGGGCGATGCGAAGAGACCGTGGTGCCGAGTCAATCGGGCGCGGTCGGCACGACCCTCGCGGCCGGGTTCGAGCGTCCCCGCTTCCCGGTACTGCTGAGTGGTTGGGATGCGGACGCGGACGGCGCCTATCCCCCGTTCGACCCCGACGACGAGGCCGTTCTCGACGGTCATGTGGGTCTCTCTTTCGGCATCGTGAACGAAGGCGCTGTGAGCCGTTTGGAGGTGGCGCATTTCGTGGCGACCGGGTTCGGCGCGGATTGTGCGGCCGAAGCCGGCTTTCTGCGGCCGGCGCTCGGGGGCCGAGCGGTGACGCACGTCGCCGTTCACGACCTCGAGCTGTTGGACCTGAGTCGTGGCTGTCCCGCGGGGAGCGAGCGGAGCGCGTTCTTGCTCTCCGTCGAAGGCTCGCCTCTGTCGTTCTTCTCGGTCTCCAACGTCGCTCTTCTCGACTACGGCGGCTACGCGGTGCGAGGCTCGGGCGTCGGCCAGCAGTCCCTGGGGCCGTATCGGTTCGACCATCTCACGGTGCGACCGCGGGGGCCGGTAGGAGGGTTCGCCTTTGGTGTGAAGCTCTGGGATCACATCGACCGCATCGAGATCTTCGAGAGTCTGTTCGACGCGAACCCGGAAGCGTGGCAGCCGTGCGCGAGCCAGGTCGATGTGGCGAACTGCGAACCCACCTACGCCATCACCGCTGGGCCGTGCTCGCGCGGTTGGATGATCCGCGGAAACGAGTTTCGGAACTGGAAGTACGCCGTGAGCGTGCAGCCCGACGCGGGGCCTGGCTTCTGTCGCGATCGAGACATGGATGGTGTTTTCATCGATCAGAACCGGATCGTGTCGGACTATCCACCGTGGCGCTTTGGCGACGTCGCGATCCGCATCGATCGCGGGGAGCGTGTCACGGTGCTCGGGGTGGACGTAACGGACAACGAGATGCGTACGTCGGTCGGATGGGAAGCCTGCGTTTGGAGCAACGTCGGCGTCGACGGCAAGGCGCAGGACGGGTTGGTCCGCGTCCTCGGCAATACCTGTGTGGGGCCGGTCAATCGGTATGCCGCACTCACGGTGGGCGCCCCGGACGGGGAGGGCGGCGAGGCCGCGAACCCGCAGCACCGCTACGAAGTTCGCGGGAACCTGTTCGCCGGGATCGAGACGGTGAACGTGAACACGGGCTACGCTCTGGACGCCTTCATCGCGGCGGAGAACGTGTACGACCCCGAAGCCGGCTTCTCGTGGGCGCACGACGCCCCCGGAGAAGTGCTTCAGCCGACTCTCGACGAGTGGAGCGCCTTGTCCGGAGAAGCATCGACGTCCCTCGCCTGCGAGGCAACGCGGATCGCCGGCGCCCCCGTCTGTCGCTAGCGCGGGTTCGCCGTGAGTTCGCCGTAGATGCGGGCTAACCCTTCAGAACCTTTTCGGCCGCCTCCGCGCCGCAGACGGGGAGTCCTTCGGGCGAGAGGAGGCCGACCTGCAGCAGTACGGAGGCCTGGTCCCAGTAGATGTGCTCGTGTGCGAGTCGTTCGTCGCGGAAGTGGGCGACGACGACGACCGCGAACTTCACCTTCTTGCCGGTCGGCGCGACGCCCGGCAGCAACCAGTCCATCGGAACGGAGTGCGTGAACTCCGTGTACATCTCATCGACCAGTTGATCGTGTCCCACCGTCCGGGAGACGGAGACGACGTTCCAGTCTTCGGGCACCTGGTGGACGAAGTGGTTCCCGTAGAATTCGCGGAGGCCCTCTTTCCCCTGGCCGCCGACCATCGTCGGTACGTGGTTCACGTACGCGTCGTCGACCATCGTGTCGACGGTCTTGTTCTCGTCGTGCTCCTCGAATTCGTAAGCGATGTGCCGTTCCCAGAGGTCGACGAGCTTCTTTTGATGCGGTGTGAGATCGCTCATGGCTCTCCTCTCCGGCTCGCGGGTTTCGTGACCCGCGTGCACGCGTCTGACATTCTTCCGTGCCCCGTTGCTCCGGCGGCCGCCGTGATCAGTCGGGGAGGAAGGCGCCGCCTTTCTCCAGATCTTCGAGTAACCACCGGCCGAGCCCCACTTTGAGGAGTGCCTCGATCCGGTCGCTGCGCCAGTGGAGCCGATCGTTGGAGAAGAACGGGCTTTTCTCCTCTTGCTGGGCGGAGAACGCAGCGAGCGCCTCACGCGTCGTTCGTTCGACGCTTGGCCGTGCCGTCATGCGGCCGAGCCATCCCGTCAAGTTCTCGAGCTCGGGGGGAACGCCGTGGCCGATCGCGGCCGCCATGACGACGTGCGGTGCGACCGCGACGTCCGCGCGCGAGAAGTCGCCCGCGAAATACTCGCGCCCCTCGAGCTCGCGGTCGAGTTGCTCCTGGCGGCTTCGCAGAAGTGCGGCCGACGCCGCGACCGCCGCCGGCTCGGAACGGGCCAATGCCGGCCGGAATACTTTGAAGAGTGCGACCGTCAACGTGGCGCCGTCGAGTGGCCCGTCCGCCAGAAGCTCGATGCGTCGTGCGCGCGCCCGTGCGCCCAGATCCTTCGGGAGGAGCGGTGGGTCCGGGAAGCGTTCTTCGAGGTACTCGCCGATCACCTTGGAATCCGCCACGACGACATCGCCGTCGGACAGTGCGGGAACTTCGCCGCGTGGATTCACCCGCAGCAGCTCTTCGCGTTGGCTCTCGGTCCGGATCTCGTGCTTCTCGAATTCGAGACCCTTCTCGTAGAGCAGGATGCGAACCTTGAAGCCGTAGGGGCTGAGCGGATGGTCGAACAGCTCGAGCATGGGGACTCCTCTCTCCTGGGGCGTCAGTGCGAGTCGAGATGGGAAACGAGTAGCCGTGCGACCTCTTCGCCGGCGATCTCCGTCACCCAGTGGTTCACACCTTCGATGATCTCGAACCGGTACGGGGCGTCGATGTAGTCGCCCGTCGCTTCGGCTCCCTCTCGACAGAGCGCAATGTCCGCGTCGCTCCAGAGGAACATGGTCGGGACGCGGATCGGGCCGACGGTTTGCGAGGTGAGGCCGCCGTCGCTCACGTTCGCCCGGTACCAGTTGAGCGCGAGGCGCATGGCTTCGCTGTTTCCGAGGAGCACGACGTGCCGTTCGACCGCCTCGGGCGACACGCCGTCGAAGATGCCGCGGAAGAACGCGTTGTCGTTGGCGATGAACGTCTCTTCGAACCCGGGCTGTACGAACAGGTCGAAGTAGCCGGACGCCGACGCTTGGCACGAGTCGGGGTCGGCGCGCGCGGCGGCAAACGCGTCGGGGTGCGGCACCGAGATCGGATTCAATGTGAGCAGACGCTGGGGCGCCACGACGCCGATGCCCCAGGCGACACCCGCGCCCCAGTCGTGTCCGACCAGGTGAAACCGATCCCATCCGAGCGCGTCGGCCATGTTGAGGGCGTCGAAGATCAGGTTCGTGATCTCGTAGTCGGCGATCTCTTGCGGTCGAGCGCCGGGGGAGTAGCCCCGCTGATTCGGCGCGACGGCGCGGTAGCCGGCCGTACCGAGAGCGCGGAGTTGCGCCTCCCATTGCCAGTTCGAGGAGGGGAAGCCGTGCAGGAGGAGTACCGGTTCGCCGTCTTCCGGGCCGGCGGCCAGGGCATCGAACACGAAGCCGCCGGCGGCGATCTGGATCTCGTGGATCTCGCCACTGCCCGAGGGGGCCGCGGGTCCCGAGCCGGTCGTGGCGCCGTCGCCGCAGCCGATCGTGAGAAGGAAGGGGAGGAGGGCCAAACCGAGGGGTTGTCGCATGACGCATCCCTAGCCCATCCGGCCGAACCGTGCAGGGCCTTGTTCGCGTGTAGAAACCGGCAGATCCTGTTTCCCGGCGCCGCTTGCTATACGCCCAGGCGGGCCACGCCGGCCGCGAAGGGGAAGAGGACGACGATGAGTGACTTGGACGCGCTTCGGGCACAATACGAAGAGAAGAAGGGCCTCGGGCTTTCGCTGAACATCCAAAGAGGCCAGCCCTCGGACGAGGATTTCGACCTGTCGTCGGGCCTGCTCACGTGCGTGGGGCCGCAAGACGTGACGTCTCCCAGTGGCGTCGCGCTCCGCAACTACCCGGGGGGAGTCGCCGGGTTGAAGGAGGCGCGCGAACTGTTCGGCGGCGTGCTCGGCGCCGAGGCCGACCAGACCATCGTGGGCAACAACTCGAGTCTCGCGATGCTCGCCAACACGCTCAAGTGGGCCCTGATCCGCGGCTTGGGAGGGGACCCGTGGATCGGCGGTCCGCACAAGATGATCGTCACGGTGCCGGGCTACGACCGGCACTTCACACTTCTCGACGCACTCGGCTTCGAGATGGTCGCGGTGCGCATGACATCCGACGGACCCGATCTCGACGAGGTCGAGCGACTCGCGGGGAGTGACCCAGCCATTCGCGGCATCGTATTCGTGCCCACCTACAGCAATCCGACGGGCGACACGATCTCGGACGCCAACGTCGCTCGGCTGGCCCGCATGAAGACCGCGGCCCAGGATTTCACCGTGTTCGCGGACGACGCCTACGTCGTCCATCATCTGACCGACGAGCCGGAGCGGCACGCGTCGCTTCTGGATGCGTGTCGTGAGGCGGGGAACCCCAGTCGCGTCATCGTCTACGGCTCGACGTCGAAGATCACGTTCTCGGGTGGGGGTGTCGGGTTTCTCGCGACGAGCACCGAGAACGTCTCGCTTCTCACCGGCTACTTGTCGCAGGAGTTCATCGGGCCGAACAAGATCGAGCAGTATCGGCACGTGAAGTTCTTGAGCGAGTATCCTGGTGGGATTGCCGGGATCATGCGGGATCACGCGAAGATCATGCGTCCGAAGTTCGAAGCGGTGCAGCGTGTGCTTACGCGCGAGCTCGGCGGTACCGGCCTCGCGACGTGGACCGATCCCAAGGGCGGGTACTTCGTGAGCCTCGACACGGCAAAGCCAGTGGTTTCGCGGGTCGTGGATCTCGCGAATGGCGCCGGTGTGTCGCTGACTCCGGCGGGGGCGAGCTATCCGTTCGGCCAGGACCCGACGGACTCGAATCTTCGCATTGCTCCGAGTCGGCCGCCTCTGGCGGAAGTCGAGCAGGCCATGGAGATCGTCGCGCTCTGCATCAAGCTTGCCTCGGTCGAATAACCCGAGTAGTCGGGGGCATGGCCAGCTTGCCTCAGTCGACCACGGATTTTTCGGATGACGGTCCCCGGGTCGCCGCCGAATGGGCCGGGCTCTTCGACACGATCGAAGAGCATGACGCTCCGATCACGCAGATCGAAGGAAGTCTTCCCGACGGTCTGGTCGGGACTCTCTACCGCAACGGTCCGGGGGTGCACGACTACGCGGAGTCCTTCTTCGACGGCGACGGCTTGATTCGTGCGCTCACGTTCCATTCCGACGGGACCGCACACTTCAAGAGCCGCTACGTTCAGACGCCCAAGTATCAGAAGCAATCCCACCTCGGGCGGGCCGTGCAGCGCGGCGTCGGGTCGAACGTACCCGGCGGTTGGCTGAAGAACGCGTTCCGCGCTCCGGCGCACGAGGCCAATACGAGCGTGCTCTGGTACGAGGACGAGCTCTACGCCCTCTGGGAAGGGGGACATCCGTACCGCATCGATCCCGAAGACCTCTCGACACGGGGCATGACGAACTTCGACCGGGTACTCGGTCCACGCAATGCCTTCACGGCTCATCCGCACGTCGATCCCGAGACCGGCGATGTGATCTGCTTTGGGAACGTGTTCGGGCCGAAGATGGCGTTGCGCGTGTTCCGACTCGACCGGGCCGGCCGGCTCCACGACATCGCGACGGTGCCGATGCTGCGCGATGGCTTCGTGCACGATTTCGCGGTCACCCGGAACTGGATTGCGTTCTTCTTCACGCCGACCGCGACGCGGAAGCTTCCGATCCTGCTCGGCGCGAGCACCTTCTTCGACGAGATCCAGTGGAAGCCGGAGCTCGGGACAGCCGTGGCGTTGGTTCCGCGTGACGGTGGCAGCCTCATCCGGTTCGAGCTCGACCCGTTCCAAGTGGGTCACACGGTCGGCGCCTTCGAAGAGAGGGGCGAGGTGATCGTCGATCTCTGCCAGCTCGAGAGCTGGCCGCAGATGGGAGACGCGGCGACGTCCTATCGGACGAGCAACTGGGAGGGGTACGGGGGTGGCAGCGTCCGTCGTCATCGGTTGGACCCGGCGACGAAGCAGATCTCGAGCGAGACGATCTGTGCCCTCCCGGCGGAGTTCGCACGCATTCGCGAGGACACGGAAACGCGGCGCGGCCGCTACGCGTATTTCGCGGCGAACACGAAGCCCGGAGAGGGCGGGTGGTTCCGCGCGACTCTGAAGCTGGATCGCGAGACCGGCGCTACCGACCTCCACGACTTCGGCCGCTACAAGGTCGGCCTCGAGCCGATCTTCGCACCTCGTCCTGGCAGCACCGAGGAAGACGACGGCTGGGTACTCACCCCGGTCCACGACGGGAAGCGGCGATCGAGTCAGGTCGCGGTGTTCGACGCGCGCAAGATCGCGGATGGTCCGGTGGCGACGCTCGATCTCCCCGGCAATACGGGGATCACGTTCCACGGTACCTGGCGTTCACGCCCGGCGTGATCAGTCGTCGAGGTAGCCGAGCGCCCGCAGGCGCTCGGTGAGGGCGGGGTCGGACCGCGGTGTGCCCGACGTTCCATCCTCGGGAAGGCCGGGGAGGGCATCGGCGCGCACTCGCATGGGCGGTCTCTTCTGCAGCACCTCTGCATCGAGATGGTCGGTCGGGAGGGTTCCCTCGAGATCGTCGGGGATCGGCTTGCCGGCGAGGTAGAGCACGAGCGGTGCGACATCGAGTACGGAGAGCTTCGCTCGTTCGCCGGAGGGTTGGATCGGTCCCCCGGAGGCGATGAACAGCGCGGTGGGGTGGTGCGTGCCGGTGAACGGTTGTTGGTGGACGACCTCACGCACCGGGCGCGTGGTGCCGCCCGCATCGACGTCTCCGTCGGGCCACAGGCCTTCCAATGTTCCCGAGCGCGGCAGGGCGAGTACCATGGCGTGCGCGGTCGGGTCGATCTTCGTCTGGAACACCTTTTCGGTGACGAGGCGCAGGCCCCATTGCCACATCCGTTGGGTCCACGAGCGTTCCATGCCGGCTGGCCGGTCCGCCACGTCGATGACGTTCGCGAAGAACAAAGGGGCTCCGTCCGGCGACCGATAGGCGTCGAAGAGAGCCAGGAGCTTCTCGATGGTTGCATCCCGTTCCTCGAACGAGCCAGGCGCGATCCGGATGCTGGTTGCGAAGAAGGTGCCGAGCACCGTGTACCCGTCTCGTTCCGGATCGAGATTGGCTTCGCGCGCCATCTCCTCGAAGTTCGTGACCCACACGAGGTTCGGCTCGTCCATCCCTTGGAAGCCGTGATCCGAGAGGACGAGGATCGTGTCCTGCGGGCCGTAGTTCTCCAAGATCTGCCCGATCGCGCGATCGACCCCGCGAACGGCGTCGAAGATGGCGGTCTTCTCGTCCGCGTGCACGGCGGGGCCCCCGTGCGACTCCTCCGGGTACGCGAGATGCCAGTATCGGTGCGATGTGGCGTCTACGGCGTAGAACGTCAGGGCGCCGACCTCCGGTTCGTACACGCGGTCGAGCGCCCGCCAGCTGTCGGCCTTCTGCGAAACCTCCCGTTTGGCTTGCTCCAAGTACGCTTGGTTACTGCGCTTGCCCTCGTACACCGTGCGAAAGAGCTCGTGTCCGCCCGGGT
>JAULKQ010008248.1:0-13447 GCA_032356285.1 Smithsoniella earleae | reverse complement strand
GTGCAAGGGCAATGCTTTCGTAATCAGGCGTTCAGCTCAACTATATGTACGAACGGTCGGGTTAGCTCCAGTAGAAGCTCTTTCGCAACCAGAGGAGTAACTTATGTTACCTCTGGATCAGTGCAACGTGTATAACTGCTTCAAAAGCTCCAATTAGTCTTTGTCATGTTTGCCTCCGCGTCACCATCGATGTAACAACTCTCATGTTGCCCACAAAACATCAGTTGATCTGGCACATTGCTGCGTTGGTGGAAATGTAATGCCCTTGCAACCAGGCTTCAAGATGTATCATCAGCAGGAAATCATTCTCGTTCAAAAACGAGACGTTCTTGCTGCTGAAATGAAAAAGTAGGAAAATTAACACGCACTGGGATCGATGCTCACCAACTGAAGTACCATGCCAATTATGCCGCCAGTAATTATGAGACACTTGGCTGTGCTCAAATCTCATGAAATAGACTTTCTTACATAGTTTTATACAGTTTTGGACGGGCCGAATGGCCGACGAGTATCAAAGTGTTTCTTGAAGCTGGCTTCGTGACAACACACGCCTCACAGGAAAAGGGCGAATTTTGCATTACGAATATCTCGAGATAACTGATTCGCCGCATCCCATCTTGTAAAACCCGTTTATATATGTCAATCAGACAGCGCGGTTTCAAAACAGCGGTTAAATCGTGGCATTTGCACTTCGACGGTGACGGGATATGAGGGTAGGGGCGGTTTTCCCCTCCTGAATCAACCTAATCAATTATCTTCGAGGAATCAAAAACATTGTTGAATATATTGTAGATGTCACTTTGTTTCCGTGTCTAAATGTCATGATGTACTGTTTTTCAATTTTCGACGCGATATAGAGTCATCGATGACTGGAAGGCACGCCTGCCTCTGTGACGAGGATCGCTTTGCCCACCAAACCAGCATGCGGCCACAAGAAAAAAAATGCGTTGAGAAATAGGACATAAGTGAGAAAGTAAAACTTGTGAACTTTTCGCTTGTCTGAAGAGTCTAATTTCCGTTGACATCAAGTTTGGTTTCTGAAAATATTGATGCAGCGTTTAAGCTAGACAGAACCAAATCATGGGAGACAATCGCAGCAGAGACTATTCAAATCCTCTTCCTGTACCACAGATGAATCGTTGGGAAGCTTCAATCAGAACTCGCGGTGATGATGACAACATAGCCAGGACCGGAGCCTCAAGGCAAGACAGTATTTCACCAACGCTACGGAGATGGGAGTCTATGCGGTCGAACAAGTGGGACAGATATCACAGCTATGCTATTGTTGAAGAGAAGCCGGCTTCTATCAGGCAACAGGTCGGGCTTCTGGATACTGAGCGGGTTTTATTCTAGGGTCACCTTTCGTGGATCACAATACGTAAATCGTTCTCTCAACCGCATGATATGAGAAGTACAGGTTGAAAGACAGCTAGACATTAAAGGCTCATCGCTCCCGTATCCTGACCCGCCAATTATTGTGCCATCGTCAGCGCCAAGGGAGAGCCTACTGCTACCACCGAACTCCACGCAGCAACTGAGCTCATCATTGCCAAATTCAGTGTACATGAACTCAGAAAGGCCTCCACCGCTGGTGGTTCATGAGCCACACCACCGGGTAGATTCACCACCGACCTCGACCTTGCAGTTTCCGAGCTCGAGATTCAGGGGCACAGACGTGTGGCGTCAAAGGTCCTTGTCAATATCAGAAACAGAAGAGGCAACAACGTTGTTCATGCCAGCTCCTCGCTCACCGCTGAATGCTAGAACAAGCAGCGGAAGTTTCGGCGGGGCCCTATTTGACCATGAGGAGAGCGTCGAGACTCAGGGAACCCCGAGCTCACCTGGATGCGGGAATTCTAGCATCAAAACTGCAGGAAGCCACCAAGCTACCCATCATTCGAGCGAGGGGGAGCCATTGTTCTCAGAAGCCCCACAACCGAGAGCAGCATATCCATGGATGAGTGCCGATTGTCCTTTGCTCGAGGAAGAACCTTCCGGTGTGCATGAGCAAGCATCAGGGCGCAAAAAGAAAGCCAGTTACCTCAACGATATCGTACTTGGGATTATCAACATCATCATAGTACGCTACCTCAGAATCGCGCACCTTGCTTGCTGTGCCATTCCCATTTCCCTGAGTGTTTCACAAACTGTCTGTCGACCTCGTCAACGTTATCTAATCAATAAAAATAGCACGGCATCCATGGCTGCTTCGTTTCTCACTCGTGCTACTTGGCTTAGTATCCAGCAGTAACGTTTCGTTTCGACCCAGTTCACGCTGACAAGCTCAATTCCCAACCATCAGCATGCCGATACCACCGCCCGAGTTACCACCATGAATTTCTGCAACACGAGCAGATTAATCGGGATAACCCATAATCTTAGTGTCCCCGACTTAAGATGCGGTGTATCACTTCACGCTCGTACTTCATAGGGCACTTGTAGAGTTCGGATATATCTCACAAACTTAGAATTCAAAACTTTTGCATGTACGCTTTATTTTCTTGGCAATGCTTGGCCTCCCGTGCGGGGAGCCACAGTGCTGTTGGGATATCAATCACTGCTGGTCACAGCTGAGAGGCCTCAGCCAGCTGACAGCAAGGACCAGCTCCATCCCAAATAAGCCCTAAACTTGAAGGCCAGGCACTTTTTTTGGTTGCGAGAATCAAATCACAGTGGCAGATACACAAACAATGCTGTTCAAACAGCTTTTGTTTAGCTACTGTGTCGCTTAAGGAGACCTTAAGTACTCCTTTACAAAGTATATTGAAACAATAGTTCGCACAGTACATTGAACTGTCAACAGTACCATACTAAATCAGGATGCAACGTCCTTTCTAAAGAGCAATTTCATCGACCTGTCCGCGCCAGAGCACCTGAAATTCGTCTTCAAGGACAAAAAAAGAAGAATGCATGTCGTCCGGATTTATTCAAGTTTCGCCGAGGACATCAGAGCTTTTTACGTTTACGATTCGGATTGCCGGTGAAACCTCACACGCCACAGCGCTCTTGAATGCGTTCTTAGTTCAATATTCAATCTTCAGTGTACTACGAACAATCATTTTATATGCGCTAGTCAATTTTTGAACATGTGGCCACGATGCGATAGTGTGGATAGATGCTTCTCAAGACGCGGTTGTAGTCGAACTGCGTGAAAATGAATCCGAGCCTGCCCCCCATCCACTCCATTTTCAATTAATTTCGTCGAAAATGTCCAATCCGATTCGAACGGTCAAAATTTTCAACGCCTTTACCTGTGCGGTCTGGTTTCAGAACACCTTGGCTTCACTTAGTAGCTAGTAAACCCATTCAACGTGCCAATTTTAGACTCATGCGTTATCACATGCATAACCGGATGCAACTGCACCGACAGTGGATGAATTGTTGTGACCGCCATCGCTTGATGCTTTCTTCTAAATCCAAGGCGTCTCACACACAATAAGTACTGCCAGCAGACACACTGCATCATGACACTAAGTGGCACAACTTGTCTGTGGTTCTGACAGCATTTATCTCTCAAGCCTTCTTTCATCGCAAGTCTTTCAACCATGACGATCGAGCAATTCTAGGCATCAAACCAGCGAGCATGCAGTTGACTCAACAGAACTGTCAACCATGCCTAACCACAAGACGGTATCTGTGCCCCCACTGGGACCTGAGGCCATTCCTACAGCCTACATATTCAAAAAAACCGCTGGAAGATAAGCGCATTGCCCCTCATCAAGGATAGACCAATCCCCTTGCAGTGCGTACTGCTGAGTTTTGGAGCCCTTTTGAACTCATCAATATGAATTCGTTTTGTCCTGTTCACCGCTCAAATTCGGGGGTCGAAAAGCGCCAAATCTGTACTGGATTTAATTGATTGTTGACCTCATCATGTGGTACATACAGTGGTTTGGATCACGGTGTCATGATTTATAAGCCCACAGCGCTGGTCAGCTTGCCATTTTTGAGGCAGTGAATGAGTAGTGTCCTTGCTGTGAGCAAGAACACCATGGTTTAGCGGTGTGAAGAGTAAGTCACACACGTCATCATCCCAAGTGAAAATTACAGCAAAAAACTGCTGACAGGCTATATCGGCAGATCAAAGTGGCCTCAAACGAACATGCTGCAAGTATATATACAGGCAAACTCCAATTAATAGAAGCGGCGTGTGTGAGTCGGTTGTGGCGGTCAAAGGGCTACGGAAAAAAGGACGCTGCAGTATCAGTAGAATTGTGCCAGATTGTTTCAAGACTGCGTGTGAGCCAATCTCAGTCTATTACCTCCACACTGGAAACAAGATCGCTTGTAGCAGCCGACAACAGTGTGCATGTGATTGACATGGATTGGTGCAGGCTCTCCCAATCACTATAGCGTTTGCTCGCATCATGTACAGCCACGAGCTGTTCAGGGACTTGCAGCCGCAGCTGAGCCGGCTGCTCATTCTGGCTAATTCGATCCACGCCGCCACAGGCGCCGCCCTGTCGAAGATGGTGTTCGCTGTCGAGCAGGTGCAGGACCTCGGGCTGATATTCATGAGCGCTATGTCCTCCGACATAGCCACCCGGCTGGCCCATCGCCCCAAGCATGTCGTCATAGGCACCGCCATGGTCACCAATGCCCTCGCGACAATGCTCCTGGGCTTCGTGCTCATCATCGCTGGCAAGTGTGCCTCCCTCCTGTTGACCCCGCGTGATCGAATTCGGTCCAGATGGTGGAGGGGAATAGCTTGCTCATTTTTTGACTCAGGCAGCGTGCGCTTGCAGGAAGCGCTTGGCAGGCGTCGTGAGCTACATCCCGCAGCCTGTGGTAGCGGGTTATCTGGGGTATGTCGGTGCGCGCCCCCCGGTAATTCGCTTTCAAACGTTTTCAAATGCGTTTGGCGTCCTGAAACCCCGAAGGAACTGATTAAGGGGCTTGGCCATAACTCGTGTCCCAAAATGGCGCAGAATGCGTTTTTTTTTCAACGTGTTTGGAGCCCTCGCGCGTGTAGGGTACTTTTGCCTGGCGGCGGGGGTGGCGCAGGGGACCGGCCTCCCCATCAAGGGCCCCGCGTCCTGGGCGCTGCTGGTTACCCACCACGAAGTGTACGCCAAGCTGGCGGTGTTCCTCCTGTGCTACGCCGCCATTTTCGCGGCCATAAAAGTCGCCAAGTCTCAGGTGGCGCTTCCGGGCGTCCTCATGGCGCTGCCGGTGGCCTGGTACGCCGCCGTCGCCGTCGCCTGCGTCGCCACGGGCACTGCCTGGGCCGACATGCAGCGCTGGCTCGCCGACAACCACTGGGTCAACGCCCAGCACGGCGGCACCGAGCCCTTCTACAAGGTGCGCCCCGCAGCTTGTAGAACCTTCTGGAAGGTTCTGTAATCTTCTAGAAAGTTCTCTATCCTTTGCTTACGTGCAGCTGTTCGGGCTTCTGAATCTGTACCCGTTTGCGTGGGGGAACATCGAGTGGTGGGCCGTGGCGAGGCAGCTGCCGACCAGGGCAGCGCTGGTGTGCGTGTGCTCGTTCGGCACCCCCATGGACATCGTCGCCGTCCAGGCGCAGCTGGACTGCGAGATAGACCACGACTACGAGCTGGCCTCCATCGGCGTGGGCAATGTGGCTGCAGGGGTGTTCGCGGGAGGGGGCACAGGTGCGGCATGCTGTCACATGACTATACATTCCCTTGAGGTTGGTGAAAGTGATCAGATGCGACATCTATCCTGGCGCCCGGTCGTGCTACGTGACCGGGTTGTGCAAGAAATCTTAGCACCTGGGCCTGGCGCACAGGAAGCTTGATATTCAGCCAGTGCTTGCTGGCCCTGAGGGGAGGGACTGCGTCGCGGGCGGGGGGGCTCACCATTGCAGCAGGCCAGCTGGTGGCGTTTCTGCTGCCCGTGTCGCTGGTCCACCTGTTCCCAAACTGCTACTACGGCGCGCTGCTGGTGTTCATGGGCGGTGATATCATGTACTCGTGGCTGGTGGAGACGCTGTGGCGCATCACAGGCGCCGAGTTTGTCCTCTCCTGGGCCACATTCGCTGCCATCATCACCCTGTGCACCACCCTTCCCGTGCAAGGCCTGGAGGCCGGCCTCGTGGTGGGCATGGTGCTCTGCGCGCTACACTTCACCTACGAGTACTCCGTCATGCAGCTCGTCTCCTTCACAGTCCTGCCCTCCCGCTCGCACACCATGCTCCCTTTCCGCTCCCAGCAAGTCCTCGCCCTCTTCCGCAGCCACATCGCCGCCACCTCCGTCTCAGGGTACATTTTCTTCGGGTCCATGGTTGAAATCGGCCGCCGCCTGCGCGCGATTGCGAAGCACCTGCAGCGCGGAGCCCCCCTGCACGGCAACCAGGTCGGCCCCGCTCTCGGCGGGCCGCCGCTGCCGCCGGGGGACCACCACCTAGCTGACGCCGTCGCCCACGCCAGGCGGACGGCGCGCCGCTTCCTCCTAGTGGACTTGCGCCACGTGTCCGGAATCGACGCCACCACCGCCGCCGCCTTCGGCTCCCTGGCCCGCTCCCTCGCCACCAGGTGCGTCATTCATCTGCTCGTTCACTCCCTCGTTTTGTCGAAATGCGTGACTGGTTCATGCTCGCGCAGGAGAGTGACGATGGTGCTCACGGGGCTGCACGGCAGGGGAAAGGTGCACCGCCTGCTTGTTTCTCATGGCGTTCTTGCCAAGAATACCTCGTGGGAGGACGCCTCAGCCACCCCGGCCTTTGAAAGCATGGACGAGGCCATCCTGTGGTGCGAAAACCACTTCAAGCAGGCACGCGCGTCCACCCTGGCCTTCGCCGGCCTAATTGCGAACAGGAGGTGTGTGAAACTGCGAGCCCTACTAAAGGCGCCTTTCATGCATGTGCAGGTGGCCATGATGAGTGGCCTCATGGAGGACCCGTTGCTGCAGCACTTGTCGCTGCCGGAAGTGCTACGCATGCAGGTGCGCCCTCGTTGCGACGAACTCGTGTTTAATGTGGCGGGGTTGGTATCTTCGCGGGTGCATGGCCGCCATGGATGCTAACAGTCGCGCGCGCGCGCGCGCGCCCATGCAGGTGAACCCGGAGCTGCTTGATTCGATCACGAAGTCTATCGGCTCGCTGTCCCAGACCGCGGCGTGCCTGGAGTCGTACATGAGCTTCTCGCACCTACGCTGCGCGGACGTGCTCTTCAATGCGGGAGATCCCGCGGAGTCGCTCTACATCCTCCTCTCCGGCGAGGTAGCCAGCATCTTCGACCTCACTAACTTCGAGTGCGTCCCTGCATCGTATCGCATTGTATCGCATTTTATCGCATCGCATCGTACGAGTGTCTAATCTGCGCCTGAACAACTGCCGTGCCGCAGCGACAATACGTGCATAGACAATCCGGGGGTGCCGCGGCGGTCATCGGAATCCGTCGATCCCGCCGGATCCAGCGCACCGTCCATGCCTGTGTCGACGCGCGTGCAAGGGTTGAAGTCGATGTCCATCTTTTCGGCGACGTCATCTGACCACCACAACGGGAATGGCATCAAGAGCCCGCGCGTGCAGATTGTGCCCGCGGGGCCCGGCGCTGGTGCGACGCCCCCTCTCAAGTATCACCTGTTCGTGTCTTCCATATGAACCATATGAAAACACGTGAATGTATGGCGTTCATGTACTCAGTTTCGATCTGTCCTAGAGACATGCCGCGGACGCGGTGTAACCGCAATGGGGGTGCTGTGCAGTGATAGGGGGGCTGGATTACACTCTATTGCGGCCCAGGAGCTTCCAGTGCATAGTAACTGCAGACGCAACCGTCATGTGCCTCACCCGGGCAGCGCATCAACGCATGGCTCGGCACGACCCAGCAGCCGTGGCTGCGTTACAGCAGATGCTGCTGCGATCAGCCCTGCTGACAACGGCCCACACACTGGCGAGATTTGAGTCTGCGACGAAAGTTTGACACCCTTTAGCGTCACCGAGGATAAAGTAGACAGAATGTAACAGTCAGGGTGTCCTTCCATCTAGTGACAGGCACAATGCAGACATTTCCAGTTCTTGGCAATGAAAATTACCAGCGTAGCTTCACGAAAACAATGGGCAGGAACGCAAGGTTACAATTGTTGCATCGGCTCACAACTCGAGCAGGAACGGCCCAGTGGAGCTTCTAGCCACGTGCACGCTTCACAATTCGTCATAAATGTTGGTGTACAGACGCAGGATCGTTGACCATTATTTTCAGGCAATACCTGTGCTAGTAGGCACCTGAAACTCTACATCTCCGTAACTAGAAGCTATGTCTCAAATTTTCAGCTGGTCTAGCTCGGGTTTACATCTCACAATCAAAACAGGCGTCAGATTTTGGGATAACTGTTCATCCATGTGAGAATGAACCTCTCTCAACAGGAGACAATTTCTTGCAGCAGGACAACCAGCTGGGCCTCCTGTTCGCCATTACACACACCCAGAAGAGACTGAAGCACGTCTCCTGCCGCAAGCCCTCGTAAGCTCTCCAGCGCGCCCTCTGCACCCGCTTCACCTGCAACGCGCTCCATGAGGCCTCTCAACGACATCAAGTGGACCAAAAAGCGGTCAAAAATGGGCAAAAACGCCTCAGAAAACCTCTCGAAGAACGCATTATCGTGCCCTGGCACATGCAAGCACAGCGCCAAGGCGCGCTCAAACAGCGAGCACAGAACCACCCCTAGCCACGGCGTGCTCCCGTCTACGCGGAAGCTGTGGAACAAAAGCAGCAACGGCAGCGCGCCGCGGCTGCCGAGCTGACCGGCGTCTTGATGCACCTCAGCCACTATATCGCTCGACGAAAACGCTTCCAGGCACACCAGAACGTCCTCGACCCGCTGCATCTGCGTCAGGGTAACAGAGGCTTGCATCGCGATGGCTACGGTAGTTTCTATCAGATGTACAACCGGGGGTTGGACTACCCCCGACGAGGGAACGGGCCTTACATTTCCTCCGAACAGCATGCGCGCGTTCCGGAGAACTAAGTGCATCACCGGGGCTCCCTGCGGAACTAACCCGCGTGGCGGGCCTGGCGGGAACATTCGTCGGAGGACTTGCGCAACAACGCGACGTCCTTTAGGGTACGCGATTACGTACTGGAATACGCCGTCTGTAGCCCCTGCTCCTCCCCCCGTTAACGCATCAGCCACTCCCTCCATGAGCAAGTGCCGCCTCTGTTCCCGATACTGCCGCTCGGAACCGGGTCCTGTCGCCTGTGGAGCAGAGTTCGTCGACCCCCCTTGCCCCGGGGCTGCAGCGACCGACTCCGCGGCGTCAACGCGGTCAACATCATCTACATCGAGCAGCTGACAATCACAATCTTCGATGACCTTACGCGCAGCTACCTGTGCCACAGTGTGCAGAGTAACTCCGTGGCTCGTCGGAGCAGCTCTAGGACTTGCTAACACAACTTGATCATGTTCTTCGTCTCCTGAGCCTGGAGAGGCGTCCTGGGAACCTTCTGGAACCGCCTGGCGTAAAATTGGCGCGTTTTCTTGGCCAGATGGCGCTAAGCTGGGTGGAGGTGCCTTAGTTACTGACAATAATTGCCTGGGCGCTCTCAAACTGGAAAAAACAAACCTTCCCAGACCTTCGACACGCGCATGTGCGACAGTGTCAGCGACAGCACGCTCATGTGGCGCAAGTGCGAATAGTTCTTTCGGCCGGAATAGGGCTTTGTTAATGCCGTTGTAATACTTGTTCTGGTGGGCGTGGTAGTAGTAGTCGTCGACGTAAAGCTCGCCACAATGCAGATTGCGCATGTTGAATGATAGCAGCTCGTCCACTTCGTGCGCTGACATGAATGAGTATTCTCGTATCCAGGTTTGGAGACCGGGGATGGAGGGCATCAGGGTCCTGTTGCCTGACAGTGCTCTGGGGCGCGTGCTGGGCACTATGCTCGGTGGCGGTGCAACGTCTGACCTTCTGGGGGATTGCTGGCTGCCGTACTGTACTGTACGCTGTGATCTGGGGTTGAGTTGCTGGGGCGTCTGCGCTGCTGCTGGGTGTGGATGCGGCAGTATGGTGTGGGGCATCCAGCGCTGGTTCGGGGGATTCTGGACACGCATCTGCTGTGGGGAGAACTTAGGGCGAGGAAGTATATGCTGAGGGGATTGCTGTGATTGTGGGGATTGCTGCACGGGCAGCGGTACAGAATTCGGGGAATACGGTGACGTATTCGGTGGATGGGCGTGTCGGGGCTGCATATGTCCACGGTACGGGCTTAGCGGGACACCAGTAGACGCTGAAGTACTTGGAGACCACAACTGGTGTTGATCTAGTCCAGGAGGTGGCATGGCAGGGTGTTGCGGAGGGTGTTGCCACATGGCGTGGCTCTGATCCAAATTTCGGTTTGACAGGGCAAGAGGGTGGTGTGGTGGGGCATCATCTTGTGAAACTGCCTGAATTTAAGGGAGTTATGTGCTTGCTAATGGTTTATTTTGGGACATTAGAATGCGTTGTAGGTGAGAAGCTGGGGCGTCGGATTTCGATCGCTGTGCTCGGTCGTACCTTATCTCCTGAGCTGCTCTGAATCCCGGCAGATTCTCCTGTGACGCTGAATAATGCTGATATGGACACTTTGGCTCCAGTGACGGGTGCCTGTGGCTCAATCGACAACGCCTCGAGGTCGGCTGCAGTTGCTGCAATTGGGCCCCTTGGGCGGGCCTCTGGTGGAGGAGTGTCGACGTCTACCTGTAGAATATGAGTATTCAGCTGGGGATATGATGTTCAAGGGCTTAGATATGCGTTAAAATAGGCAAGTGATGGGAAATTAGGCTGCGTATGTATTGGGCGCTCACCTCCAGAGCATCGTCGACACCCCCAAGATCCCCAAAGAACCCATTGCAAGCGTCTTCAGCTTCATTCTTCGCCCCCTTCACTCGAGTAAGAGAGTGTTAGTGATGTTCCTGAGGAAGTAGGCCTTCGACAATGTTCATGGTTCGCACCTGAGAAATGGGCGCAGTGCCAAAAAAGCTTTGCATGTTGACAGCGCCAAATTTTCTGTCCTTTGTGAAAGCGGTCTAACAAGTGTCAAGTACGATATATTGTGCGCATTTTGATGAACTGGCTCATCACCGCTACTGGACGGACATGAATGGTTGTGTGCAAGCAACTCCCGCGCAACTTGCCAGGGTAGTTTCAAAATATTGAAGCAGAACAATGTCCTTGATATTGGGTAGCGCATTCCAGGACTTCACCAAGATATGCGTACCTTTGCTACTGTTGTGGCTTACGGTGAAAGCATGCATCACTACCCTCAAACTATGGTTAACTACAGAACTTCGAGAACGAGCACTGAAACCTATCTTACACCCGGGTCAATGAAAACTTCTACGAACTTTTATCCTGAGCGTGAACTAAAGTCAGGGGGCTTTAACTCTACACTATGCGCAAGTGTAAGCAGTATCGAAGCCCGCAATTTCTCAGAATCTACCATTTGGTGTTCAAGCTTGTTCTTCCAACCTGATATAACTTGAATTTCCTGGGTAGTCAGTTCCTCCCCATTCATTTGACACTTTCGATGGTTACCGTTTCCGTCAAAGACAGCTGCCTTCTCATTCTGAACGGAGCAAGAAGTTGAAAAAGTGACTCAGAAGTTGGCAACTCGTTAGCAACCATAAAGCGCCCGCTTTTACTCAAGTGACACTCTGGGCATCTTGCAACTGAATGGCTGCATTGATTCAGTTCTGAGGCTCTCCCAATGCTGCAGGCTATCGTGACCAGGATACGCATTCTGTTGAGCGGAATGGCATGAAATTCATGCATGTCAGACTGCTTGAGAAGTAATCCGGCCATTGCGAATTTGACAAAAACGTTGATTCGCAGGCGAAACACTCGACACCTTCACTATATATTTGTGCTTGCGGATGGGAGATGAAGGTGGAGAGACGCGTAGACTTGAAATAACCCCGTTCCGTATTGTTCGCTAAGCATCAACCTTCCGGAAAGAATGGAGCTTACATACATCATGATCAAGCCAGATGGCGTTCAGCGTGGCCTTGTTGCTGAGGTTATCAAGCGATTTGAGCAAAAGGGCTTCATTCTTAGGGCTATGAAGCTGACCAATGTGACCGAGTCGCATGCCGAAACACACTACAGTGACCTTTCCGACAAGTAAGCTGACCCTCAACTGAAACAAGGCATCATAACCCTGATATATGTCATATTCATGACACGTGTAATGACTTGATGTGCAACTAAAGCATTGCACTTCGCTGACCACCGCGGGAATCACTGCACGAGTGAATGGTACAGGCCTTTCTTTGGTCCACTAGTGAAATACATCTGCTCCGGACCCGTCGTAGCGATGGTTTGGGAAGGGAAGGGCGTTGTGGTCACTGGACGCAAGATCATCGGTTTGCCCTTGTAGCTGAGTCAAGTTCATCCGAACATTCAGTCTCGGTAGCTGTCACCCTGAAAATGCGTGATATGACGTACAGGTGCAACAAAGCCATCCGATGCTGCGCCTGGAACAATTAGGGGCGATTACTGCATTGACGTTGGACGCAATGTTATTCACGGGTCAGACTCTGTGGAGAGTGCTCAAAAGGAAATTGCACTGTGGTTCCCTGAAGGTACGGCTTCCAGTACGTGGTTTGTACTTGTAAACCTGTAAACATAATTACAGAGAATTTTATTACGCAGGCCTGTGCGAGATGGTACCCACTATGGCTAAATGGATCTTCGAGTGAGGATGGATGGCATGCACTAGACTCTGGTGCTTTGGTGTTGTATAACTGCAAGAGCAGAATTAACGTGGTAACCCTGTGTACTGGAGAAGTAGTGTAAGAAATCTGACCTATGCTGCACAAGTACATAGTACAGGTTGTGTCAACCGGGATATATATACCTCACTATCCTATGTACCCAGTGCGATTACCTAAGCCTATGAACCATGTCAATCAGGGTCTAATTCAAGCCCCATTCACCACAATGCACACTGAGCGAACGTTTCTTCCGACGTAGCCATCTAGAAAAGCGTGGATAGTCCCGTGAAAATTCATCCTCTTTCTTGGTCACTATTGACAGAGGTGCTCTTAAATCATTCTTATTCTGCAAATCAAGTCAGTGTCAATTGTGATGAAGATGCTATCAGCCTTGTACGTTGTGACAGTATTCTCTCTTGGAACAGTGCTCCTTGGAACGTACATGTTCTTCTCTCCGTCCCTCCAAGAAAGAGATGTAAGTCAATCTCATCAACTTGTCGTCAGGTGTAGTTAGCAATCGTCCCAATGAGCTGGGAGGGAGAGACATCAGATTCAAATCCCAGGCTGTAAGCCCTTCATTAATCAGCGTTACCCGCCGTTCAAGAGTTTTCTTGGAGATATTCAGAACAGTAGGAACCGAGCATATAACCCGATGACCCTGCAAAGAGAAGAGGGGTTCTCAAGCACTTTCATTGGAAATTTGACTCAACACTGCTTCAAAGTACTTGGGGCGCACTTGCTCTGGAGGTAAGGCGGTAATCATTGAGAACAATTGAAACCTGCCAACTATGTT
>JAULKQ010008237.1:3239-13453 GCA_032356285.1 Smithsoniella earleae | reverse complement strand
CTGATGAGGCGGCCCGGCGCCCGTCCCGCCTGTCGCCGTTGCGGAGGGGTGGGGAGGGGGGTGGGACGGACCCGCCAGAGATTGGCGACAATGACGCCCGAGGCCAAGCCGCGGACGTCGCCGATCGAGGTTCGCAAGGCCTGTGCCGCCACGGTGGGCGAACGGCCTAGGTAATCTCCCTCATCGGGGCCGGCATTGGTGCAATTTCGCCCTCAAATCGTGCGCAATTGCCCGAATAAACGGCGAAAATGGGCATGAGCGAGCTCAGGGATGAATCCTTCGGTAAAGAAGCGCGTCTTTCACGAAGGAAGAAAAAAACGCAATTTCCGTAATCAGACTGGTGACACGCTGAGTCAACGCTGGTACTGTGGGCGCGCTTCGAGGGAAGAAGCCTAGGGGCTGAGCGACCGCAGGAGCGCGAGCGTCGGTCATGTGGCCGAACGCATAGACGCATCCTAGCCGACGCAACATTCCGTTCGAACAAAATCTTTTAGAGACCCTTCGCGACTCGTCGTGCCGACGAGATTGACGAAGGGCACTGTCGCCCGGTTGAGCCGCACTCCGGCACGTGCCGAGGCTTGGTGAAAGATCAGGAGAGAAATGCGAAGCGCAAGCGCAACGTACGAAGGCGAGACGACGACGGCAGGTACCACGGAATGGACCGAGGGCCAGGAGTCGACTCAGGGCAGCAATGCGCTGTCGGCCGAAGAGTTGGGTGAGATCGAAGAGGAGGCGACGAGTCCTGCGACTTCGACGAAGACCACGGCGGCCACTCCGGCGAAAGCGGCGAAGGCCGACGAGCCGCTCATCGGCGACCTCGATGTCCTCGGTCGTTTTTACGCGGATCTGGCGAAGACCCCTCTGCTCGACCGTGAGGCCGAGCGCACCCTCACGACCGAGATCAGCCGCGCGCGCGACTCCGTCGTTCGCTGGCTGCGCCGGAATCCTCGCATCGTCAACGTCACGCTCACCGAGCGTGGTCGTGGCGTCATCCGTCCGACCGAAGAGTTCCGCGAGCGAGAGATCCTGCTCGTGGTCGATCGCGCACGTATCCTCGCGCGCAGCCCCGCCAAGCTCCGGAAGCTTCGCCTGACGCGCGATCGCGTCGCGAAGTTTGCTCGCGAGCTCGACATCCGCCTCGAGGCATATCGCACGGCACGTGATTCGATGCTTCGCGCCAACCTGCGCCTCGTCGCAGCGATCGCGCGCAAGCACGCTCGTCGCGGTCTGCCTCTTCCCGATCTCATCCAGGAGGGCACACTCGGTCTTCTGCGTGCGGTCGAGAAGTTCGACCCGGCCAAGGACATCAAGTTCTCGACCTACGCCGTCTGGTGGATTTGGCAGTACATCGCGCGTTCGATCGACAACGATCGTTCGGTGGTCCGGACCCCGGTCCACTGGCACGAGCTTCGTCGTAAGGTCGGACGTCTGTCTCAGGCTCTCGAGAGCAAGCTTCACCGCGCGCCCTCGAAAGACGAGATCATCGAGGCGGGTGGCATCGATCAGAACCAGCTCGAGATGATGGCCGAGCCGGCGCACGTTCTCTCGTTGGACATGGAGCTCGGCCACGACGACGACCGGACGTTGGCCGAGGTGATTCCGGACGAGCAGGGCGACCGCCCCGAGGCGCGTAGCGTCGCGGGGGACCTCTCCCGGCACCTGGAAGACGTCCTCACCGAGTTGCCGGACCGCGAGCAGGCGATCATCCGTCTGCGGTTCGGTCTCGACGACGATCAGGTCGAGACGCTCGAGGAGATCGGTGTCCGCTACGGCGTCAGCCGTGAGCGTATTCGTCAGCTCGAGGCGAAGGCCCTCACCCGGCTCCGCGATCTCTGTGGTAGCGCGGGCTTGGAGTCGTTTCTCGAAGTCTGATCGAACGATCCGACGAGGTTGAAACAAGACGGGGCAGATCGCGTTTAGCGGTCTGCCCCGTTTTCGTTTGGCCCGAGAAACGAGCGGTAGTCGATGGCCGGGAACACGTTGTCGCGGCCTTCGATCTCCGAGAGCCGGTCGATGTCGATGCGTCCCGCTTCGATGGCGTCACCGATCGCCGCGAAGTCGCCGAGGTGCCGACGCGCGCGCCCGATCGCGTAGTCGGCCGAGGTTCCGCGCGACATCATGAGCGGCCAGTCGCTCGCCTGCGCGAGGAGCAGCTCACGCGCCGCCTGGTTCAGGGCGCGCAGCGTCGAGCCGCTCGCGGCGGGGTGGCGGCGCGCCAGCTCGACCATCCGCTCGGCGGCGGCGCGCAGCGGCCGGCAGAGCCAATCGTTCTCTCCGCTGAGCCACGGTCCGTGGTAACCGCCGTCGCCCCACGTCGACGCGGCGGGCTGCGCGACTTGCAGAACGGGGTGTGCCTCGAGCAGGTCCCCGGGCGTCGCCAGCTCGAGTCCGCGTGGGTCGTCGGCCACCGCGCGCACCACCTGCTCGAGCCACTCGAGCCCTTCGTGCCACCAGTGCCCGAAGAGCTCGGCGTCGTAGGCCGCGACGAGCGACCCCGGGCGGTCGCCGGGGTGCTCGGCGGCGAGCCATTCGCGGCACCGTGATACGAAGTCCGCTCCGTGGACGCGCACCTTGGCGTCCGCACGGGCCGGGTCATACGGGGCTTTCTCCTCGGATGCGGCAGTGATGCGGTAGTACTTGACCCCGGTGGCGACGCGTTCGGAGCCGATGGGCAGCACGTGCCGGAGCGCATCGTCGGAGAGTTCGAACGCGACGTCGGTGTCGAAGTCTCGGTAGTCCGGGTCGCCGGGGTAGCCGTCGCGGGTGCTCCACGCGACCCGAGCCAACCCGCGATCGCGGCCGAACACGGCGACGCCCTTCGGCGTGACGATCGGCGCACGAAGGCCCAGAACCGGCGACGGCTGAGCGAGCGCGATCCCGTGCCCCTCGAGAAACGTCCATTTGACCTGCGCTTCGGCAAGCGGCGCATCGAGATCCGGCGAGAAGCCGCACTCGGGGAGCCAGAAGCCGGACGGCGCCCAGCCGAAGTGTCGGTGGAACTCTTCGACGCCGATCTGGATCTGCGCGCGGATCGACTCTGGCGTTTGGGTATGGAGGGGCAGGAGCGCATGCGAGGCGGCGCTGGCCGCGAGTTCGACCACGCCGCTCTCGGCGAGATCCCGGAGTGCCGCGATCAGGTGCCCGTGATGTCGATCGAGGAACGAGCGGCGCGCCCTCCGGAACGCCTCTCGGTAGCGGATTGCCAGCGGCTGCCACGCGGGCTCGTGTCGGAGGCGATGGACCTCGGAGTCGGTGAACAACACCAGCCGGTCGAGATGTCGCACGTAGCGCGCTTGCAACAGCGGATCGGCGAGCATGCCGAGGAGCGTCGGGCTGAGTGAGAGCGTGATACGGACGGGGATGCCTTCGTCGCGGAGCCGAAAGAGACGATCGATCAGCGGAAGGTAGGTCTCGGTGATCGCATCGAACAGCCACCGTTCTTGCAGCGGGTCCTCGTGGCCGGGGTGACGCACCCACGGGAGGTGCGCGTGAAGCGCGAACACGAGCTTGCCGGTTTCGACCGCCATCGTCGTGCGTCGTCAGTCGCGCGCGGGTACGGCGCGGGGGTTCGGGGCGGGCGTGACGACCGATACGAGGGCGCCGGTCTCGGGACGCGGCGGTAGGTTGCGTCCGAGGTCGCGCGGGGAGACGGCCTCGATGCCGGCCACGGTTGCATAGCTCTCGACGTCGTCGCCGGTCTCGTGGTCGCGCCAGCGCGCGCCCGTGGTCACCGACAGATCGCGCGCGGGGAGTCGGGTGCGAGACGCCGATGCCGTCGCTCGAAAGGCTCCCCCCGACGCGACGCCGATCTCGACCGTGATCTCTGCTCCGGGCGGGAGGCCGCCGAGGTACAGCGTCTCGGCGCCCGGTCGGGCCCGGACGATGCGCTCGGCCCGAGCCACGGGGGGTCGGCTGCGGATCCGGACGGCCAGCGCCGCATGCGGGTCTTCGATCTCGGCGCGCGCCTGGCCGAGGCTTTCCGGGGAAACGACCCAGAACGCGAAGGCGGTTTCTGGACTGCGTGGCACGACCGCGACATAGTCTCGATCCGCGACCGCGGGAAGGGGGGGCGATGGTTCCGTCTCGAGACTCTCGGGGGCGCGCCGGGAGTGGACGATGCGCAGTCGGGTGCGTAGCTCGGTGCGGCGGGGGACCTCGGTCGCTGCCTCGCGTTCGCCCGGGGATGGGGCGTCGTCGTCGGGGACCGCGGCTCCCTCGCGCTGCAGGGCCTCGCCGGCTCCGAGGACGCGGAGCGCGAAGTCGAGGCCCGACGCCACGACGCGCAGCGGGGCTGCCAGAAGACGCAACGGCGCGCCGATCGAGTCCTCGAACACGGAGGCCTACCCGGACGCGTCCACGCCGGCACCGTTTGGTGCGTCGGCCCGCAGCGGCGGCGGCAGGAGCACCACACGCCGATGAGGTTCTCGTCCGCGGCTGATCGAGAGCACCCCCTGTTGTTCGGCCACCTCGTGCTGACGTCGTCGAACGGCGGCGGGGTGCGCGGTGAGGCTCATCGATTCGCCGCTCTCGCGAACCGCGCGGGCGGCCGCCTCGGCTTCCGCGATCGCGTCGCCACCGGGCGCGGGATCGCGTCCTTCGTCGAGGAGGTCCGAGAGGAACGCCTCGATGTGCGCGACGCTCTGGTTGCGCAAGAGGTGCACCGGGAGATCGCGTGCCATGGCTTCTCGGAGCTTCGCCGGTTGGCGCCGCGCATAGGTGCGCAGGGTGAGCACGAGATCGGCGCCCTTCAGGGAACGAGCGACGGCGACCGGTGCATGGAGCGCCCGAATGGCTCGGGCGAGCCGCTCTTCCCCCACCGCGTAGGGATAGATCCGGAGCGGACGGCGACGGGCGGGGCGACTCTTCGGTGGTGCCGCAGCCTCGACCGCGGGATGCACTTCGACCGCGCCGTCGCTGCCGCGAAGGCGGATCTCGGGCGGCGCGGCTTGCTTGCGGAGCATCGCGTCGACCACGCGCGCCACTTCGTGGTGCACGGCCAATCGATTGCGCTCCTGGATCTCGACGAGGACGTCGAACGTCGGCGGTTGCCGGCGCTCGAGGACGGTCTTCTGCGTGCCCCGCCGTCGTGCTTCGTCGTCGCCGAGAGTGACGGACTCGATCCCTCCGAGGAGATCCGACAGTGTCGGGTTGCTGAGAAGGTTCTCGACCGAATGGCCATGCGCCGTTGCGACGAGCTGCACGCCTCGCTCCGCGATCGTGCGAGCGGCGGCCGCTTCGGCTTCGGTGCCGATCTCGTCGATGACGATCACTTCCGGCATGTGGTTCTCGACCGCCTCGATCATCACCGCATGCTGGCGCGCCGGCGCCGCTACTTGCATCCGCCGTGCGCGCCCGATCGCCGGGTGCGGAATGTCGCCGTCGCCCGCGATCTCGTTCGAGGTATCGACGACGACGACCCGTTTCCCCGCGTCGTCGGCGAGGACCCGTGCCGCCTCGCGCAGAAGCGTGGTCTTGCCGACGCCCGGACGCCCGAGCAGCAGGGTGCTGCGCCCCGACTCGATCACGTCGCGGATGATCTCGACGGTGCCGTGCACGGCGCGGCCCACCCGGCAGGTCAACCCGACGACGTCTCCGCACCGGTTTCGGATCGCCGAGATGCGGTGCAAGGTGCGCTCGATCCCGGCGCGGTTGTCGTCGGAGAATCGCCCGAGGCGGTCGGTGGCGCGGGCGAGGTCTTCGCGCGAGATCGTCCCCTCGGCGATCCAGACCTGGCCACCGGGGAAACGCGCTTCGGCCGCGCGGCCGAGGTCGAGGATGATCTCGATCAGGTCGGGTAGATCGGCGTGGTCCGAGAGCGAATCTCGGAGGTTCTCGGGGAGTACGCGCAAGAGGAGGTCGATATCGTCGGTGTGATGCACGGGGCCCTCCTTGGAGTTGTCGGACGCCCAGAGCGGTCGTGCCGAGGCGCCGCCGCGAACACGGGGACGAACATCGAAGACGACCTGGATCGGCTCAGTGCTGAACCTCCAGGGACGTTTTCAAGGCGCTCAGGTGGGCGAGTTCGGTGCAGATCTGGTTCAGGGATTTGGAAAGCCGGGCGGCTTCGGAACTCGCCCAGTCGAGCTCTCGGGTCTCGAGTCGGCCCAGGGCGTCGCGGAACTGCGTGTAGAGGCGGAAGAGGTCGGACATGCCGGCGATTCCGTGCTCGGCGAGGCGTCGATCCACCTCCTCGGTGAATCGGAAGATCGCTTCCGCCTGTTGAACCGCCTGGTCCACCTGCTCCATCGCAGCCCCCTCTCCCCAGCCCTGCCCGAGCCGAGTGTATCGCGTTTCGACATCGCTGGGAAAGCGGAGACCGAGAATCCTCGATCGGTCGTTCGAATCGATTCGAGCCGTGCACCGGTCGACCGTTCTTTCATTTGAGAGAGCTGCGCAATGTGGCTAGCCTACGCTACTCACGTCTTCCGGCAGGTGGCAGAGATCCTGCTAGGTGCGCCGGAGCCCGAGGGGAACCGAGAATCCGATGTGCAGAATCGCGAGTGCCCATGAACGCTGGTGATCGGCAGAGGCCCACGGGAGCCGCCCCGGGTGGTTTCGGGGGGGCCCCGTGGACCGAAGCCGGCGCCGGTCCCGAGAAGACGAAAGAGCATGCCGATCCGCGGGCTCCCTTCGGCGGAGACGGATGGACCGGCTCCCCCGGGCTCGCGACAGACGCCGTCGAGGCGCAACCCGAGCCCGAGGAGCCAAAGCCTGCCGGTCGTCGGCGCCGGTCCAAGGGGCCGACGCACACGCGCCGGACCCTCGCCGCGCTCGGATCCTCGGCCGATCTCTTGCGCGACACGAACGGGGTTGCCCACGTCTATGCCAAGACCGAGCGCGACGCGTACGCGGCGCTCGGTTTCTGCATGGCGGAAGATCGGCTGTGGCAGATGGACTTCTTCCGCCGCCGCGCCAGTGGCCGTTCTGCCGAACTCCTCGGAGCGTCGGCCGCTCGCCACGACGCGCTCATGCGGACGGCGGGCATCCCACACCGCGCCGCCGCCGCTGCTTCGCGCATGGATGGCATCGCCCGAGACGTGCTCGCGGCGTTCGCCGGCGGGGTCAACGCCGCACGGGCGATCGTGAAACCCGAGGAGTGCGCGCGACTGGGCTACGAGGTGGAGCCGTGGACGATCGCCGACTCGTTGGCGATCGAGTTGTATCTGGCATGGACCTGCGCCGTCGCGACGTGGCCCGACAAGCGGCGCGTGGCCCGGGCGCTCGCGGCCGGCGGCGTCGACCGGGCGCGAACCATCGCGTCACGCCCCGTCGATTTTCCGGGCACCGACGAGCGGATCGCTCTCTGGGGCCGGATCGACCCTCGGATCGTCGAACTCGTGAACGAGCTCGAGGCGGGGACCCCGATGGGGCACGTCGCGGCGCTCGGTGGCACCGCCGGCCAACTCGGCGCCACGTTCGAACTGCCGCTCATGTCGCCGAGTCCGCTGTACCCGATCTCGCTCGACGCGGGCGACTTCAAGGCGGTGGGCATCGCGCACGTCGGCATGCCCGGGCTGCTTGCCGGGCGCGGCGAGAACGTCGCATGGGGCGTGACGGCGGCGCGGATCGACGACGCCGACTGCGTGATGGAAGAGCTCGACGGCATCGGAGGCTTTCGGACCGAAGCGGGTTGGGAGAAGCTCAGCCGTCGCCGCGAGACGGTTCGGGTGCAGGGCGCCGAGACGATGCGCCTCGAGGTCGCCGAGACGCGACACGGGCCGTTGCTCTCGCACCTCCTCGAACAGCTCGATGGTCCGTCACCCGTCGAGCGCCCGGTGGCGATGGCGCTCTGCTGGGGAGCGAACTCGCTCGGAACGGCGCTCCCGGGGCTCTTGGGCCTCGCACGCGCTGCGAGCGCCGAAGAGGCGGTCGAGAGTGCCTCGCTTCTCGACCGGTCGCCGCTTGCCGTGGACGCCGCCGTGGCCGACGGAGACGGCAATGTCGCCCGGATTCTCGGTGGTGGGCGACCGGTGCGCGACGCCGCCGCCCGCCTTCCGGTGCGCGGTTGGATGTCGGAGGCGCGCTGGTCGGGGTTGGAGCCCTTGTCGGCGCGGAGCGCGCTGGTGGAGTCGGCGCTTGCGCTCGCGACCGGTGTCGTCGGAGAAGGGGGCAACGAGTCCGTGCTGTCGCACCGTGCTCGCCGATTCGCCGAGGCACTCGCCGATGCGCACGACGGCGCCGCTCTCGACGGGATCGCGACCGACGCCCACGACGCTGCGGCGGCCTCCGTTCTCCCCCACGTGCGCGCCGCGCTGGAGGCAGCGGGGCCGGACGCCGGAGTGGATCGGACGCGAGCGGCCCTCGCGCGCTGGGATGGCGAGGCGGCGGAGAACTCGACCGGGGCTGCGGTCTTCTACACCGCGCTCACTCCGCATCTGATCGACGGGCTCCTGCCAGAAGCCCGGTTCGGTGGCATTGCGCATTGTCGCGAGCTCGCGCTCGGGGCGGTCCTCCGGCTGCTCGCGGACGGATCCCTCGGCGAGGACGAACGCGTGGCGATCGTTGCGGCATTCCGCAAGGCGGAGACGTGGCTTGCGGCGAACCTCGGGAGCGAGCCGCAGGCGTTGACCTGGGGGCGCGTTCTCACCCTGCAGGCCGAGCACCCGTGTCCCGATCCCGAGCAGTTGCCGGGGGTTCCGGTGGCCGCCGCCGGATCACCCTTCACGGTGTTGGGCCAACGCTTTTCGGGGCGGCGTCCGCCGTTCCGAATCGACGTCGCCACGGGCGCGCGCGTCCTGGTCGACTTGTCGACGCGCAAGGCCCGGATCGTGAGCGAGCGCGGCGAGGCCGTGATCACGGTGGGCGAGCGGCCCAAGGGCGAACGCGTCGAACTGATCTCCGGCTGACGCGCGACCAACGTGTTGCGCGTCGGACTGACCGGAGGGATCGCGTGTGGGAAGAGCCTGGTCGGTGGCTTCTTTCGTGATCGGGGCGTGCCCGTCGTCGACGACGACGTCGCGGCCCGCGCCGCCGTCGCGCCCGGGCCCGAGGGGCGCGCCGCGGTCGTGGCCGAGTTCGGCGAGGAGATTCTGGCGTCCGACGGGAGTCTCGATCGACCCGCGCTCGGTCGCATCGTTTTCGCGGACGACGCGCGCCGGCGTCGTCTGATGGAGATCACGCATCCGTGGATCGGCGCGCTGATCGCGCAGCGGTTCCGCGCCGCGGAGGAGACCGACGCGCCCATGGTGGTCTACGAGTCGGCCCTCCTCGTGGAGAACGGCAACTACGACGCGTGGCGACCGCTCGTCGTCGTGCGGACCGACCACGAGACGCAGGTCCGTCGCATTGCTTCGCGCAACGGTCTCTCGCGAGAGGAGGCGGAGAACCGAATTCGCTCGCAGATGCCGGTCGACGAGAAGGCCGCGCTCGCCGACCATGTGATCGACAACTCGTCGTCTCCCGAGCGCGCCGCGGAGCGGTTCGAAGAGATCTACACCGCGCTTCTGCGCGCGGCGGACGAGCCCGGGTGAGATCTACTGAAGGGCGTTTTGGACGAGCGGTCCGAGCTCCCCGTTTTCGTGCATCTCACGAATGATGTCGCAGCCGCCCACGAACTCGCCCTTTACGTAGACCTGCGGGATGGTCGGCCACTCGGAGAACCGCTTGATGCCTTCGCGGATCTCGGGGTCGGTCAGTACGTCGACCGTCTCGTAGGGAACGCCGAGCTCGTTGAAGACCTCGATCGTGGCGGCGGAGAAGCCGCACATCGGGAACGTGGGTGTGCCCTTCATGTAGATGACGATCCGGTTGTCGTCGATCGTCTTCCGGATACGATCTGCCGCGCTTTCGGCCATAGTCGTTCTCTTTCTCTTTGTATGGGTGTCGCCTGGCGCTCAGGCTTGGGAAGCCTGGGCAGGCGTGAGCGTCTTCAGCGCGAGTGCGTGGATGTTCGTGCCGTCCACCGCCGCGCCGAGCGCCTCGTAGACCATCTTGTGGCGTTTCACGAGGGGCTTGCCGTCGAACGCTTCGCTGATCACGAGAACTTCGAAGTGATCTCCCGATCCCGTGTAGTCGCGCACCTGGGCCGTGGCCCCTGCGATGCTCGCCTCGATCTTTTGCTGGATGTCTTGCGCTGTCATTCCCAGGGCTGAGAATAGCACCCCGCAGCGCTTCGTGCAGCTAGCCGGGTCGGCGGGCGGCGCCGTCGCGGTGCGAGCTGTAGCCCGGAAAGAGCGGTGCGCCCGGAAGGATGGCCGTGGTGGCGTTGTTCACGG